>CATIWR010051722.1:0-66885 GCA_949677035.1 Omphalea diandra | reverse complement strand
TGTTTTTAATCGCATAGTATTTGTTAATTAATTACATTTATTTTTCCTGTATTTGTTACAAAAAATTATAGTAAGACTTATTTTGTTCCATTGAATTTCCATCTAATATATAATTAATATATATTTGTTATTTTTGTATTTGTTATAGAAATTATGACAAGACTTTATATAACTAATATAATCATTAGAATCTTGGAACAAAAAACAAAAAGTTACATATATGATTAAAGAAATTGAAAATGTGGAAATGGACCCTAAAGACAAAAGCGATGACTTGACCCAACTAGTTAACCGTATCATTAAGATTAATAGACTTATTCAAGCAATCGTTTGGGAAAGGGTTTTGTTGACCCATTCTACAAAATACAAATCTCTTAGATTCGGTCTTATGTCTGTTAGTGAACAAGGTATCCTTATTTCATTATGGAATAACTTCACATTTAATGGGTCTTGTAACAGTCTCGTGAAGGGATTCATCAAAGAGTACGTGAATTGAGGTGGCAAAGTTTCATGCAAAAACCAAACACATTGATATCAAAAACAACTTTGTGAAAGACATGGTAGCACGCAAACAAGTGACCATGAAGTACATTTCTATACAATAAATGTTTGTAGATCTCTTTACAAAGCTCATTCCCAAAGATGTGTACTTTAGGCATGTTAAGTCATTAGGGCTACTTAGGTATTGAAATGACTGGTAAAATGAATTTCTCAACGATGTTCACATGTGTATTTCTTTAAGACATCACTGAATTTTTATTTTCTGGATTTATATATATGTTATATCATGCGCATGAGTACATATTTAATATGAAAAGTATGTCACATAAATATGAGATTGACCTTCTCACACAGGCAATCGTTTTTGTTACTAAGTGTAAACAAAGATGAGACAAATTTAAGTTATATTATCTAAGTGATAATAGAGAGTAAAATACTTAAATTTAAAATGTCGCCTTTATAAATGAAATAAAGGAAAATGTTAATAAGTTGTATCAACTTTAGATAGTCATTGTAAAATACATTAAATCTGTGAAATGCCGGATTTGAGTTTTAATAGATATATTATAAGGAGTATGTTGAAAGAACTCATAACTAGACGTTATGTGTGACTAGTTATAATTTGTCCGGTATTTATAGTTTATAAGGCATACGCTCCATGGGAAAGAACATAATATCGTAATATGTGATTTATGCCACATATGCATAAATCGGTCGATTGAAAAAATAAAGTTAATAAATGAATGACTTTATTTAGTATGAGATCTTTGAGTTTATAAGTAATCTCGTATTTGTATCCTTATGACTCTAGTATATTTTCACAATTTATATTTAACGTTCGTTATTTTAAAATGTTGTCAGTAGATTATGATTTGATTTGATTTGATTAAATGAGACATCTCTAGAAAAGCAAGTTAAATAAGAATTATGAAATTTGAGAAAAAGAAAGATCATTTTATATTGTTATATTGATATGTATTTATTATTAGACTAATCGTGTTTTATCTTAGTGATATAATGTAATAATAATAATAATAAATATATGTAGATTTAATATGAAATGAGATCTTATAATGAGAATACGATTAAAAAATGATCTAGAATACAACATAGTAAATAAACTCCAAATTTTTTTCGAGACGTTATATAATCCTAATAGATATATAGCAAAGATATTCTCGTAATATGTATCATCCCACGACTTATTTAACAAATGTGAGCCTCATAAGTAGAGAAGAGAGTTGGTCACATCATATGTGAGTGAGAGATGTTGGATTTTTAGGTCAGACATCCATAACGTGACTCAATTCATATTCATTTATCATTATTATCAGTTAATAATAATAATAATATGTATAGGATAAAGATAATAAGAGAAATAAAATTCTATTCAAATATAAAGATAACTTTCTAAATAAAAGAATAACTTTATGTTGTTATTTGAAATTAATTATTTTATCTTTTTTCACCCTTATGCTCATTCTCTCTGTGAAGAAAATCCTTCTTCCACAAAAAAAGAAAAAAAAATCTTCATCTCAAGTTTTTCTACGTGAATTGTTTAAGAGGTAAACTATCTAGGTTGTAACAATTAATTTCAATTCATTATTCGTGTTAATGTGATTAGAATTCGATTTTGCATATTTTATTTTTGGACATAACACTTAAATTTTTTAGTGAAATTCATAAATATAATCAAATTTCTTACACAAATGATGAAGACTTAGATTAATAAATTAAATAATCAATGATTCACTAAATGATGTAATTGGAAAACTTCAGAGAAATTTATCGTTTCTGATGGTGGCTGAAGAAGCTCCCATCCAAATCAGCATGACTCAATTATTTATGAATAATAATAATTATTTTAATTGACACTCTTCTAGATTTTTCTAAATTTCATATACTCCAAAGGGGCCCTTAGTTGGAAGCAGTGTCTGTCAATCCGTGTTCATACTTGAATATGTCGTTGCGTCACTAATCAATCTGTAATTACTTGTTGCTGCAAAACTCCTTAATTAGCTATTTATTTCAGCTTATACTAATGAACTAATATTTAATTAGTTTAAGAGGCAAAAAATTTATTTCTTTTAAATAAAGTTTCAGATTCAAATCCTATAAATGAAAAAATTAATATTAGAAAATTTTTATCACTGTAAAGAGTTTCTCCTAACTTGAATTCAAATTAATTGAATTTTATAATTTTTCTTAAATCGAGTGTTTATATTAAAAAAAAGATGATTGAAGTGAATATATTATTTTTAAACTAATTTATTAAAATTTAAAATTTTTACGAATTCATTCTATATTTATGAATTTAATATTTCTACTTAATAAATTAAAGTAAGATGAAAAAAAAATTTTCTTAGTTAATATATTTTTGTTTTTGAATAATCCATATAACTATGATAACTTCATCTGAAATCAAATTAATAAAAAAATATTATCATCACAAAAATAAGCACATCTTATCGATGACACATATCTTTATTTTTATAAATAAAAATATATAAAAATTATTAAATTATTACGTGAATTTCATTGTCGTGAAATAAATATGTAACTTACGTATCAACCATAATTCAACATATTTTAAAACATTTCTCAAATATCAAGACTCCTACTACAAATAGTGGACCAACAACATGGAAAAAATTTACTCTTATCAATTAGAAAAAAATTCTACAAATAGTATCAAATTCACTCTTTAATATAACTCATACTAATAAACTATTATGTAAACAAATCACAAATAGACACTTAAAAATAAAAAATGAAATCTCTAATAATAAATGCTAAAATTTAATATACCAAATATATAATAGACATCAAACTTTTTACTTTAATATTATTTGAAAAATGTAATTAATAAATAATTTTAAAATACAAAATCTCTACACTGTTTGACACACATCTTTTATAACAAAATTGTCTTTGATTCAAGGACCATCATTTGTCTTCCTCACTCCAACATTAACAATAATAAAATCCTCAAAATTACAAGCATTACGTGCAAATATGTCTTCCTTTACCCCAACTCTGATTTCGTTATAATTTATAAATTAGTGATTGTGTTTTTAAATTTGTTGTCATGATAATGAATGAAAGATAAGTGCATAGGTTTAATTGTACATTGATTTAATATGACTTTTGAAATTTTTTTCTTATCTCAAATTATTACGTTAAAAGCTACAATATATTTTTTTAATAAAACTTAATGAAAACATCATTTAAATTTAAACATATTTACTATAATTTAATATTTTAAATTTTAAATTCATGTACATATACTACAAGTGTTTCATTAATAATTTATTTTTTTATTTTCTTAAACACTATTAAATATATTTATTATTTCTTATTCTATTATTAAAAAGTAACTAAATTACATACTTTTTAAAAATTTTAAATATATATATTTCTTCAAAACTTATAAAAAAAAAAAAAACTGCCAACTAGTTTCTGAGGATACTCCAAAGGGACCCCAAGTAATATGGTTGGAAGTCGCGTCTCTCAATCCATGTTCATACTTGAATATGTCGTCGTGTCACCAATCAATCTCTAATTATTCGTTGCTAATTAGCCATTTATTTCCGCTTATAATAGTGAACTAATATTTAATTAGTTGAAGAGCCAAAAAAATTTATTTCTTTTAAATAAAGTTTCATATTCAAATCTTATAAATAAAAAAATAAATATTAAAAGAATTTTATCACCATAATGAATTTCTCCTAACTTGAATTCACATTAATTGAATTTTGTAAATTTTCTTAAATCGAGTGATTATATAAAAAAATGATTAAAGTGATAAAAAATATATTATTTTTATTATTTTAAAATTAATCTATAAAAATTTAAATTTTTATGAATTCATTCTATATTTATAAATTTATTAAATTAATTTTAGAAGATATCATGATAAAAAAATTTACAAATCTCTTATCGTATAATGAAAAGCATGATGTTGGCTAACAGAAGGAAATATCTTTAAACGTGGACCAATCATTTATGGACCAATAGTACGCCTTATGTGATGTCAACATCACAATAATTTAGTGGTGATGAAGCCAAAAAAATTTTAATTTGTATTAGTAATTATGATTATGAATTACGTTCATGGGTTTTGCACGTGTCTTCGATCAAGACCCACAAAGGATTTGTTGTGCACAGTTGAGAGGCCCACCACAAGACAACAGCTGAGACTCATTTGGAGAAGTTAGTTTTCAATTGTCTGATTGACGGGTCATCAAATCACGTATAACTATAAAAATAAATTTAATATTATACTGTGCTCTAACTTGCAATTTGTAGCCATTTGATTTTACAAAGACAACTGAGACTTATTTGGAGAAATTTTAGATTTGATCAAAATTCAACCATTTGATTCATGTTTGAAGTTGTTTTTTGGCTAATAATAATAACATATACATTGTCAGAACACAAATAACAAAAAAGAAATGTTTTTGTTTAAATACGTTGTCGTTTACAAGTTAGTTTCATTTTGGTAATTGGCTCTATACTCTGGGAGATAAATGGGAACTCCCCATCTCCTATGCTGAGGCAAGTACTTGTCTTAAACTAGTAAATAAATCAATATTGATTGAATTTTCTTGATGTTTTTTATGCTTACACTTTTATGGGTTCAACTTGAAATTACAGAAAGAATTAGCTTGCGTCCAGAATAGAGCATTTAATACTTCGTGGAGAGAACAACTGGACCTAAAATATTTTATTGAAACGACATTTCGACAGATTCCGTTCATACAATACCACCTGGATTTGGAGAAACCTACTCAAGTTGAGGCAGGAGGTTTAAGGGCTATTTTCAGTATATTGTTGGAAATGGGAGGAGCATTACCTTTTTGGTTTGATCCTTTGTTGCTGGCTCTCTGTTGGACAGGTTTCCTCTTATTCAATATTCAAGATACTCCTAGAATGGCTGAAGCTAGTGGCATCTGGAAAATTAGTACTTTCGTATTTGCCTGGTCATATTGATTTTATCGCTAATCAGGCTTGCGATTTGTTCAGCAATGATTACTCAGTTGATTCTGAAGTGCATCTTCTAGGGAGTTTTCTGTTCATAGTGCCTGCAATCTATTGTGAAAGCAGGTTTATAAGGTTCAGTAGGAATTGCACCCCAAACTAATTCTAGGAAATTAATGGATGTTTCTCGTGCCATATAACGACAGATAGAGATGCCATATCTACAGCAACACAAGTCATCATCATTGGCTTCTCAAAGACATGGCAAATTGTAAGCTTACGAAGGAAATAAGGTACAAATAAATACATTTTCTCCAGCAATCTTTGTTTTTTGTTTTTTTCCCCTCTTTATTTCATCTAACTTTCTCTCTTCACTTATATAGGAATGCAGAAGTAAGCCTGGGAAATCATGATGATGAAAAAGGAACCCATGAGGTCTGAGAGTAGCTTACAACCACGCAGGATTCTTTAATGGAGTCACAACTGCTTTAACTTGCAAGTAGTTGTTGAGGCTGTATACACCCTTTTCCCTGCCTATACCACTCATCTTGTAGCCACCGAAAGGAATTGCTGCGTCAAACACATCAAAGCAGTTAATCCACACTGTTCCTGCCCTCAATGCTCTGGACAAAGTGTTGGCTGTATCAATGTTGTTGGTGAAAACTCCTGCTGCCAGACCATAACGTGTCGTATTTGCCCTTTTTATCACTTCATTAAGATCCCTGGCAGATGTGAGGGAAATTGTTTTATAATTTGAAAGGCAAGTTCAACAGATTTAGAATTAAAATTGTTTTGCCAACTGAGAAACTCTTTTTATGGTTGGAGTTTGAACTCACAATCTCACAGCATAAGAGATAACTCAAGCAGCACTGAGTTAAAGATATTGAGCAACTGGTGATAATCTAATGTTAAATTTTCATTAAGTTGACAACTTACTTGAACTTCAAGATTGATTGCACTGGGCCAAAGATCTCATCTTGTGCTATCAACATATTATCCTGTTCAAACAGAATGTTAATAGAAGTTTGCACAAAAAAACAAAAAACAAACGACACAGTGATTTTATACAAGGACTGTAGTAGATTAATACTTGAACATTTGAGAAAACTGTGGGCTGGACAAAGTATCCCCTGGAGCCAAGCCTGTCACCTCCACATTCAAGGGTAGCATCACTTTCGATGCCGGATCTGATATACCTAAGAACCTTCTCAAATTGCTCTGAGTCGATCTGGACAGTTTGGCACAATATAATTACCATATAACATTATTTGACAGCTCTGAACACTTATTATGAACATAATTATCATTCACATAGGTGTGCCAGCAGATTATATGCTATTGATTCCAATTACCTGAGGACCTTGTTCAACACCTTGCTTGAAAGGATCACCAACAACACGTTTCTTAGCGAGTGCCTTTGCTTTCTCTATGAACTCATCATATACATGCTCATGTACGAATGTACGAGACCCAGCACAGCAACACTGACCCTGTAAATAATATGCATACATATCTAACTGATGGTTTCACTTCTGCTGAGTTTAGATTGCGAGTAAATTTGTGGGGATACCTGGTTAAAGAACAAAGCAAAATGTGCAAGCTCCACAGCTTTATCAATGTCAGCATCCTCACAAACTATGAAAGGTGATTTCCCTCCAAGCTCAAGTGTAACTGGCTTAAGGTTACTTTCTGCAGCCAATTTGAGTATAATCTTGCCTGTATCAGTTGATCCTGTGAAAGCAATCTGCAAAGAAAGTGGTGATAGGATTAAGTGATATTCCACAAAAAATAGGATTAAGTGATATTTCACAAAACTAACTGGTTTTCCGCAAACATGTCTGAACACATATACTTACTATTGTGGAATCCTTAACTATAGTCCTACTATTGTGGAATTCTTAACTATAGTCCTATATCATGGAACTACAAAAATGTTTTTGAAATGGCAATTTTATATATGATGAACAAACAAATAGGCAGGGCAGAAGTTGAAATGCGGTTGCCAAGATTCTCTCTGTTAGGTTGATTCATAAGGTATCAACTCATCCACTCTTTGATATTTGATCACTTCAAAAGAAGATGACTAGTAAAAGAAGTATGCAACGATGAAAGCGATGCAGCTTCAAAAGAAATCAAAGCCATGGTTGAATATTTTCGTAGTTTTTTTTTTTTTTTTTGTGAGATATTTTCATAGTGTTGGATCAAAGGAAATTGAACTGGAACATATAACCATACAGTGCAGTTAAATTCTCTAGAAAGCTAACAATATATTGAGCAAGACATAAAACTCATTATATAAAATACCTTGTCTACTTCCATGTGGCTGGCAAGAGCAGCACCAGCAGTAGGACCATAGCCTGAAACTACATTCAGAACACCTGGGGGAAGGCCAGCCTATCACAAAGGAGCAAATTAGCTTTCGAGATAATGGAAGACGTGCACAATCTTCATCATTTAAACCATAACAATGAACCACAGTGCACGTCATTCATCAAATCCTACCTCATGGAAGAGTTTTGCTGCATAGAGAGCAGTAAGAGGTGTCTGTTCAGCTGTCTTAAGTACAATAGTGTTTCCACAAGCTAATGCAGGACCAACTTTCCAAGCAAACAATATAAGAGGAAAATTCCATGGAATTATCTGCCCCGCAACACCAATTGGTTCATGCAACACTTGAATATGGTGATTACTGTCTCCTGGAACTGTTAGCCCATGTATCTTATCTGCCCAACCTGGATAAATTAAGAAGAAAATAATTACAACTCATGTTACAAAACAAATAAACCAATTGCCTCTGCAAGTCATTTTACAAATCTCACCAGCATAGTAGTGAAATAAACGTGACAGCATTGGTAACTCAGATTTAGCAGACTGTTCATAAGGCTTTCCATTATTCCATGTCTCTAAGGCTGCAAGCTCATCACTGTGTTTCTCTACCAAATCAGCGAATCGCAAGAGAATCCGAGACCTTTCCTGAAACAAAAAACCATCAAAAGTAAATGAATCAAGAGTCAAGAATTCATTAAGAATGCAATGCAATAGAGAAACAATGCAACACTTCTTACATAAGGGGTCATCTTTGGCCATGGTCCTTCATCAAATGCTTTGCGAGCTGCAGCTACTGCCCGGTTTATATCTTCAGCATCGCCTTCAGCGACTTTAGCAATGACTTCTCCAGTACGAGGGTCGTATGTTGGAAATGTTTTCCCTGCAATAAATTGGTGCACATATTTGACATTACCTACCCAATGCACTTGAAGTGCACCAATCAAATTTCATGTAGTGGTTTTGGAGTTGTCTCAAGCAAGGCAGAGCTATGTGGGGATAAGAGGGGCCATGGCCACCTCCAAGCCCCCCATAGCTGTTTATATATCCTTAAAAGTCATTACATGAATTAATAGGAATTAATCTTATCAATTTATAGATTTGGGAAAAAAACAAAAATGTATTTGTTAGTTAACTTTTTTTTTTTTTTTTATTTGGAGTTGAGGTTTAATTTTTATCAAAATAATATCTTGTGATATACATTGTTAATTACACAACAAGGCATGATGATATGACACAACACATCAGCTAACATGTCATATATTTAAAAAAAATAAAATATGAAAAGTATAATATGGTTTAGTATTCTTTTATTTGCATCTTAAGATTTTAATGTGTCAAGATAGTATCTTATGTTATGCATTGTTAATTAGATGGTAAATCAACTAACACCATTTACAATGTTGACGTGTTGGCTTGATGATATAACACTTTTTAATTATATTTTCATATACATGTTAATTATATTTTCATATACATGTTAAAAGCATATTTCACTCATTAAACAAAATTATAAAAAAAAAATTAGATCAAAATAATCAACCAAATTGTATCTAATAATCCACAAAATCAAATAATACAATATTATCATTATTATTAAGCTACTTTTTAAAACATATAATTAAATAAAATCCACATCAAAATCAATCAATAATATTATATGAAAATTGTTGATATTCCCAACAAAAAGGAGGATTAGAACTTTTTTAAGAATACCAAAATTAAATTTCAAACTATTTTTGTTTTATGTCTAATTTTGATATTTCTTTTTATTTTTCTATTGATTTTCAAAATTTTAAAGTTATAGATCAAACTCATTATTTTGAATATAATTTTATTTTTTATAAAAATATAATTTAAAAAAATCATATTATTTTGTTACGTTAGCATCATAAATGGTGTTACAATATCATCCATCATCTTACTAGCTAAGAATAACAATATCGTACTATATTAACACAACTAAAACCTTAGGATCCAATTAAACTAAAACCTCGGGATCCAAATTAAAAAAAAAAAAATACTAAACCGCATTATAACATTTTTCGATAATTTTTTTAAAGTTATCCGATGTGTCAGGATGAGTCTCGCTAGTATATTATGTCATGTCATCACGTCATGTCAATGTTTTAGACGACATTATATGCTTTGTCATTTATGTGATTAATGATGTACATAGTAGAATACTATTTTGATACAAACTAAATCTTGTTGCCCAAATTTTTTTTTTTTTAAAAAAAATTAAACCATAAGATACTTGTTCATACTTTTTTTTATATATTTTTAAATAGAAAAATTTATCTTCAAATTAAATTATGAATAAAATTTTACATTTTATATATATATATAACTATTTTATATAGATAAAAAAAAAAAAACTTTGCAGATAATTTGTCATAAATTTATTAAAATAAAACTTATAGACATTATTATTGTACACCTTAAGCAATAAATTAGTGAATAATTTCAACTCTATTAATAGATAAGATTTCAAATCAACATTATCACTGCTTGCACTTCTTGAAAATTGAAAGACATGCACTTAAAAGAATTCAAATGTATCAATAAGCACATAATTAAGAAAAAAATAGTACAAAATCTTAATTAGATTACTGAATACGGCTTTTAAACTTTGAATGGGGCGGCAGATTCCTCACAAGGCAAATTTTTTTATTTTTAAATTATTTTTTTAAACAATATAATTTATTAAATTATAAAATAAAAATATTTTATACTATAAACTAATAAATATAAAAAAATATATAAATATAAAAAATATATAATTATACATAAATATATAAAATATTTATATACGCATCTAATAAATATAAAAATTTATAAAAATATATTTAATTTTTTCGGGTCTCCACACCCCACCCCACGGGGGAGAAAGGGCGAAAAGGTAAGAAATTCTCGTCCAATTGTCATCCCCGTGAGGTTGCAAACCCCATTGGAGACTAACTAACTAAAAAAAACGAGACTTGAAACGCTGTTTTGTGAACAAATGCTTACCAGATGCTGCATCCACAAATTTCCCATTGATTAAATGTTGAGTATAGCTTATTTGAACAGCTGGGATTATCAGTTCCTCAGCTGCTGCAGCAGTGCTAAACCTGTAGATGCTTCTTCCCCTGCCAGGATTTCTTCCTGAGGATCATATTTCAAACATATATATTAATCTTGATCTTAGGCAGCAACTGGATAAAAAATCATTGAAAGCAAACAGAGGTGGGTAAAAAAACCCTTTGCAATCTATTGGAAAAAGAAAAGACATGGAAAATAAGAAATCCAGCTTGCATTAAGCATTAAAATTCCTTCTTATCTCCCTGTTAGTCCTTGTTCGGCTTACTAGGTGGAGAACTAACATGGTCAATGATCTTAAAAAAACATGAAATTCACAAATATACAATCAAAAGAAATCAGCACAATTATTTCAGATAAAAATTCACTGGTTAAAGGCCAATAGTTCCATCATCAAGGTTATATAAAGATCAGATCTCACCCAAAATAATGATAGATTAATGGAAACCAAATTATAGCAATTTCAAAGCCAATGGAAAAAAGAGTTATGGAATATAATAGAATCTCAACAACCTTTTGTTGCATGCTTGAGCCTTTCTTAAACTAGGGAAAGAAATTAAAAAGACATAAACTTGATGAATCAACAACACAACAAGTGAAACCCAAAATTCTTTTTACTTTTCATCTTTCTTGGAAGCCAACCAAAGCGTATATTGCATCCACAGTTTTGAAAAAGAGGAAATACACTCGTGTATCATCATCAAGAAACATTACAGAGAAGTAATGTAGTGGTCACCTAGAGACAGAAGAAGAGAAGAAGCATAAAAGGAACGGGAGACGAAGGAAGATATCCTTCGAGCAGCCATGACCTCTGGCTCTGCTCTGCTCAAGATTATCTATTCACTAGCTATCTGTCGGTTGTCCCTCTCCTTTTCCTATATTCTGGTTCTTGTGAAAGAAAATATCAAAGAGAAAAACTTTACCCTTTTTAACAGAACAACTTGCACAAGGAAAGGGATGATAATTCTTGTTGTTTTGTGCGCGTGAGCGTCTATTTCCTCTATTTCAATAAGCTTTCATCACTACGAGTGTCACTGCTGCCATGATTTCCGAAGTCATGAAAATAAAATATTCCAACAAAACAGGTTATTGATTAACTTATACATTAAAAAAATAGTGCATCGAATTCGTGCATAAATATCTTCTTCTTTTTTTTTTTTCCAACCTCATAGAATTAAAGCTTGAGTTTTTTCTTTTCTTTTCTTCCTTCAATATTTTCTTCCCATTTTAGAAAGAAAATAGAGAGAAAAAAATTTTAGTTATTTTTCTTCTCCCTCTCATTTTCATCTTCTTTCCAATCAAGATAAAATATATTTTTTCTTATTTTTCTGTCCTTCTTATTTTACCCTCTCCCAATCACAGACTAAGTTTAAGCAAGATGAGCATCTTACGTAAAATCATTATGATTGGATTGTTGCAGACTGTTGAAGCTGTTTGACATTGTAATTCAAAGAAAAAAGGGTTTTTGACGATTGTCAACAAAAATTAATATTTATCGTTTTTTAGTATTTAAAAAAATATCCTTAATTAATTTTTATCACGTGACAGACAAAAAAGATGAAAGAGTTATTATAAATGCCGCATTTAAAAAAAAATAATTTACAAAGATTTATTCTCAAATTTTCTTCAATAACAATATAAAATTTAGCTGCAAAAAAATTCACTGTCAGTGAATTGTGCAGTGGATGTAACAACATTCCTATGACTATATAAGCTAATAACAATAAGTGTGAGCCAACAACTTATAGTTGTTGGTTGTATCAAAGATGTGCAATGTGACTTGCTAGACCAATTTAACGCGCATTTTTATGGATTAGTTTATACTGAAGTGAGGCTGATAATTTTGATATGACTCAATTAAATAATATGATATGACATATAATTAAATAAATTTACATTTAGTATAAATAAGTTTGATTCATAAATAGGTAATATAATAAAAAAATAAATTTAAATGAGTTGATTCGTTGTTTGATAAGCAATAAACACGATTATATAATTTGAATTACGATGTAATACATAACACACAACATAAATATATATGCTTAAATATGATTTAAGTAAATGTGTTTATATATAAAAAAAATATATTTGAATCAAATCTTATATTTATTTAAATTTTCAATATATATTCTATATTTTTTAATATATAAATATTTTTCGTTAAACGTTAAATATTTTTTAATTTTCTTTATATTTTTTGGTTAAATGTGTATTTTAATGTTATAACACATTAATATCTATTATGAAACGATTAATTAAAAGGTCATCAATTTTCATGTCTTGTACGTATGGATTATAGTTAAAGATTTTGACACGATTAATTAAACTAATCATATTTGAATTAAACATTTTTATGTTATACACTTACCTCGATATAACGCAATGCAAATTACCACCCATATACTAAATTTGAGTGGCAACTTTACTTAAGTTTTTAAGGTATTATGAAAGTATTACTCTTTGAGATCTCCCGTTGACCACTTTATTCATGTCATAATTTTATAATTCGAGAAGTTTATCATTGAATTCTCGATTGATCTTTCGTGTGTTATTATCTAAGATCATATCAAAATATAACCTCGCATCCTTTTGATATCTTTCAATAGTAAATAAAAGTTTAAAAAATGCAAGTAAGATTTTACTCGTTAGAGCACAGTATCATCAAAATCGAGACGCTCACAATATTATATCTTATTCTATATGTAATTTTTTTCTAACTTAGTAAATGCCTTATCTATATTTATTTTTGTTTTAATTAATTTATATTTGTGATTTATACTATTTATTTATTTATATTGCTAGTCTGTTGAAATAAACTTATTGTATTGTTATCAATTTATCTAGCTATAAAAATATGATAAGGTTAGTAATATTATTTTTATAATTTTTAATATATTGAATTTATGGTTGATAAATTTTCTTTTTCACAAACATGGGCATTTAAGAATACATATTGACACCTATCAAGCATGAAATATAGTAGAAAAAGATAAATAGAAAATATTGGCGATTTAGTTTCATAAATAATAAAAGAAAAATATGTTCTAGTATGTAATAATTAGATTATTGAGCAAAATTAATTTTATGATTTTACATTTTTCCTTCTAGAAATAAAATTTTGATTCCATTGAAAATTCTCCATTACTAAAGATATAAAAAAAAAATTACTTGTAAAGACAATTTTTAATGTAGATTATTTTTTGTTATATAAAAATTTTAAAATTGATATTCTTATAATTTTATAATGACATCAGAGTACCCTTCCAAAAAATTGAGATTAAAGTAAATTAAACTAAAAAATAAGAATTACATTCTAGTTAGAATCGAAAGTTAATTTTGAATTTGAGTAGATCTTCTTAAATATTCTATTGTTAGTGATAAGTTAGTCCATGATAATGGATGAAATTTAATAAAAATTTTATTAACACTTATATTAAATCTATTAAAAATTTTGTACAACAAACACAAATAGTTAAAAAATCTAAAAATTGTATTTGAAAGTTGAAAAAGTTTAATATAAAAAGCATGAAAAATTTTAAAAACATTAAGATGAATTATCCTAAAATTTATGTCTTTCTTATAGGCTTGGAATTTGTGCTCCGAAACTATGGAGGCGAAGTTGTAACTACAGCTTCCAAGCGAGTGAAGTAGTGCTTTGCTGTTGATATTGCTGACCCTATGGCGTTGTTTTCGCTGTATCTACTTCTTCTAGATTAAATGCTAAGATTTTTCTTTCACAAAAAATATTTTTTTCATTATTTGATGTTTAATGTGTTTTAAAAACTGGTTAATAAAAATATTTTTATAATCAATGAAAAATTAAGTCATTTTAAGCCTTTTGTTTGTTTCGAGAGTAGGGAAGTTTTTCAAATTTTTTTTTATTTGGTGCATTTAGAAAAAATTATCTGATAAAAAATATTTTTTTGATTAAAGGAAAAATTAAATCATTTTTTAGGCAAATAGCTTTTAATTTTAAAAATAAATTTATTCAAATGAAAAATAAATTATATAAATATATATTTATTATTATTAGTTATTCATACTTATTGATATCTGTCACCGGTTATCATCAACTAATAATAGTCACTGATGATAAGTTGAACCCATGAAAGTTTTATTTTTAATATATTTTTTCATCTTAAATAACAAATAGTTTAAATATAAAATATTTAAGATTTTACTTAGTAAAAATTAATTTTAAATAATATAAAATATTATTTTAAGTAAAAATTAAAATTAAATTAATTAAAAGTTTGAAAAACTCTAAATCTAATTGAAAATATATCTAAAAGAAATTAGGATGCAAAACAACCAAAAGAAATGAGGATGCAAATGTTATTCTCAAAAGGCAAATCCTAATAAATGTCGAACACAATAAAAATATCATCGGAGATAATATATAATAATGATAATAAAAATAATACCTTACTTTAAAAAATGGAAACATGAGCTGTCGTCAGAGATTATATGATTAAGATATGGCACGGTCCATCACAAGAGAAAATCAGGTGACAACATGGGATGTCATTGCTTGGTTGGTTTTAGTAAATTCTGCAATTTCGTTATGATTTAATAATAAATAATAATTTTTATTTAATTTAATAATAAATTATTAATTATAATATAAATAATATAACGATAATGTAAGTTTCACTTTGTTTTGAAGGAGTGCAGTTAGCGGCAAACAATTTGAAGGGTAGGCACGCTAATAGTAAATAAAAACAAGGCCAAAGCTTAATTGTTTGGTCAAATAAAACGATTGCCAATTCCGAATACCCGTCTAAAAGAAAGAACGCTTAAAACCAGAATACGAGTAGAGCTTGTTTGTCCCCTCCGGTAAAGATGAAAAACCTATTGTGCCCTTTGATATTTGGTCATTATTTTTTGTCAATATAGGAAACAAAAGCTAGAAGCAATGTGATGACACATCAACCGAAAACAATTAAAGATGTGCCTGGACGGAGCTACTCCACCGATTGTTACATCAACCATCTTGAAAACCTTACTGAAGTTAGACGAACACAGCTCGTGGAGAAGTGAACTGGAAAAATTCTATTTACACCTTTTTTTTTATATATATATTTTTCCTTTTCTTTTACAATTTCGTTTTATTTAAAAATTTCTTTTCATAAGTCTCTTTTAACATAAAAATTAATTTAATCTTTAAATGATAATAAAAATCTAATTAATTATTAAATTAATTTAAAATATAATTCTTATTTTATATTATTTGAGAATAAATTTTACTTAAATTTACGCTTGATTTTTATGTATTGACCAAAAATATAAAAAAATTATTTTTATTTTGATTTATAAAAAATATCTTAAATATTTTTTTTTTAGAAAAAAAAACCTAACCCAATCTTTTCCATCTCAAAATCCATCCACCTTCGTCTTGTTTTTCTCAAAACACATTCGCCTTCATCGCCACCATTAATCACTTTTATCACCACCAACTTTCCATCCTTACCTGATAAATTTCTAACTGGAACTACTCGCATAGATTGTGCAATACTTTTCAAAGACTCATCTTTTATAGCATTTTCACCGCTTTTTTCAATACTTGACCCAAACCCACCTCAGATTTTTACTCTTGAGCATGTTGGCCATGTGTTCCACCATTAGCATGGAAAGAAAGTCGTGATCTTGAATACCCATTGGAGAATAATTTCTCGTTATAAGTTTGAGTTGTGACGCATGGATATGGATAGGAAGGAACCAAAGAGCTCCAAAATCCTGGGTTCCTCAAAGAGCTTCTGC
This sequence comes from Omphalea diandra, assembly GCA_949677035.1. Taxonomy (NCBI): domain Eukaryota; kingdom Viridiplantae; phylum Streptophyta; class Magnoliopsida; order Malpighiales; family Euphorbiaceae; genus Omphalea; species Omphalea diandra. The sequence goes on along the minus strand of CATIWR010051722.1, from coordinate 50,235 downwards.
TCAAAAGCTTGTTTCTTGATGGTTTTTCTGGAGAAAGAAGCAGAGTTTGCAATGAAGAAAAAGACAAACTGTTGATTACTTGTGATGGAACAGAGATATAAGAAACTTTCTTTGCATTGTTCTTTGATTTTGCCGTTGAACTTGAGAAAATAAAATTAAAAAAAGAACAGTCTTTAGCTTCTATTAAGATAAAAAAGAGAGGCTTTAATTTGTTCTTCTTGTTATTGATAATGGTTACATAATGGGTAGAGAATGGGCAGGCGGGAACGTGAAGCGTGTGCAGAGCAGCTTGGTCTGTAGTCTGCACGCGATTTAGGATGAGAGATTCGGCTGAGGAGGTGGGAGTGGAGTTTCATGATTGTGCTATTTTCAGTTACGGGTTGAGATGGAGCTTTTTGGATGCTGGGCTACTGATCGAGCTTCAGGTGTTCTAAGAAGTTGTTTACCAAATCTGTATTTGAGTTATAAAATTTTCTAGATAACCAAACAGAAATTTGTTGCCTAGAATTTTTTTTTTTTTTTTTTACTTATTTGAATAAAAAAATATTTTTATCATAAATTTTTTCTTTTTTTCACGTGCTTCCATTGGTGTTTGTATAATACTGCTTAAATTTATCTTCAAATAAGCTAAAAAATAAGAATTGTGTCATAAGGTAATTTTATCCTTCATTAAACCTTTTTAAAAAGTTATAGGGGCAAATTAGTTTTTAAGCTTTTGTTTACTCTTTTAATTTTTTCAACCTCTTTTTTTATTCTCAATTGCACAATCTATTTTCATCTTTCACGTTTACTATAATCTCTAAATATTTTATATTGCAATAAATCATTAATTTAATATAAATATCTTATAATAATATTCATGATTTTTTTTAAAAAATCTATTATTCAAATATCATTAATTAAATATCATGTATTGTCTAAATTAATTATTTATAGCATGATAATATTTGCATTATTAAGATACAATAATTCAATACTTTAATACGACCAAAATATGAGATTTTTCTATTTTTGAGCATAATCATATGAGATTTTTTATCTTTAATATGATAAACATATGAGATTTTCACTTTCACTATAACTTTCAAATATTTTATATCAAAATAAGTCATTAATTCAAGATAAATATCTTATAATAATATCCATGATTTTTTTTAAAACCTAATATTCAAGTATCATTAATTAAATATTACTTGTCATCTAAATTAATTATTTATGGCATGATAATATTTACATTATTAAGATATAGTAATTCAAATACTTTAATAAAATCAACATATAAGATTTTTTTTATTTTTGAGCATAATCATATCGATTTTTGTGTCAATTACATGCAATAAAAGATATCAATGTGATTTAATTCATTAATACATAAAATAAAAATATTTTCTTTGATTAATTTATATAGTATGATAAATTTTAATAAGAAAAATTTAAAAAATGTGATAAACTTTAATAATATTAAAGGGATCATATATAAATTGTAGTTAATTTGTAGAGTGTGATAAGTTTTAATAATATAAATGAGTTATAGATAAGCAATAATCATGAAACGGTAATTTATCAAAATTTGTGATAGGAGCAGAGAGAAAATAAGTAGTTACAAATATAATTTACCTTCAAATTCATATATTTTGGATATAGATTTATGTTGTATAATAGAACCGACTTAAAAAATAATATACGTATAGTTAGATTAATATACATGTAGTATAATATCAATGTATATATAAGAAATAATGTACATATATTTCAATATATATACAAATTTATAAATAATATCATACATGTATGTTTATATTGTTTTATGAATTTATGAATTCAAATTAAAGTATATAGATATTAAATTGTATACATGTTTGGTTTTACAAGAGTTAATTACAAAGTTTATACAAGCCTTTAAATTTCCCCATCACCCAAATATCTATTAATAATGAATATTCTATGTACTGGTTTTTGGAAAAAGAAAAACTTCAACTGTCTTCATGTTCGGCTAAGAAATCAGGCTCCCCAGGTTTGGACAGGTTAGGCATTTTTAAGGTATAATCATCATGATGTACTGACCGCTAATTGGCATTGATAATTAAAGATGGTTACTAATATTACATTTATTTATTTATATGATTTAATTTTTATTTAAATAAATTTATTAAAATTTTAAAAATAATTTTTATTTTCAAATGAAAAATTATTTTTATAAAAAAAATGACTTAATTTTTTTAAATGCATTAGATAAAGAAATGAAAATATTTTTTTCCAAAATAAAATCACCTAACTTCAAAAGATTATATTTTTTTTATCTCAAAAAGATTGTCATTATCTAATTTTCATATTATTTAAATAAAAATATTTAATATTTTATCAATTCACTATTTCAATATATTTTCTTATTTATATTTTAATTATATTTAAATACTTTTATAATTTAGTATTTAGTGAAAATAAATTAAAAAAATTATTTATAAATATTTTTTATTTAATAAAAATAAATAAATATATTTTAAAAAATAATATATATATATATATATATTGATGGAGGGAGTACTCGCAAGGCCTTGGACTTTGTGGAGTCCCTCTTCTTTTTTTTTTTTTATCAAATTGTGGAGTCCCTCTTCAAAGAAAGCACTATGATGGGGTATGACCAGTTTGAGTTCGGATGCCAGGGCGACAAATCTACTCTTTCTAATTATTTATCCTCCTCCTTTACTAACATGTCTATCACAACACCCTACTTTAAAAAATTTAAACACGTGGCCCGCGATTAAGCCTACCATCTGACATTATATGATCAAAGATTTTGGCACTTGGCCATCACCGGAGAACAACAAGAACGTATCTTATGCTATCAGGTGGGAACACGTTGGATGCCATTGATTGGCAGCTGCAGGATATTCCTTCCAGTGTCCAATCTTCGCCATTTTTTTTTTTTGGTCGAGTGAAATATTATAAACAGAGCTAGAGCTCAACAATGTTGAAAAAGATTAGGAATGGACATGATTAGTTTCAAATCAAAAAAATTAAATCCAATCGTGTTAATTCAAAATTCAATTCCATTTCTTTGATAATTTAGTTTGATTTAATTTAAAAATTTTTTAAATTTAATTATTCGAATTTAATTTGTTTTTTATTTTTAAAATTTCAAAATACAGAAAGCGGAAATAAACTAGGTGGTTTTTACGTTTAGGAGTAAAATTAAACCTAATCCTCCTAATTCTTCCTTCATTTCCCGAAGCTCTAAGCCCTCCCCCCCCCGCCCCTCTTTCCTTCTATCTCTCTCCGTGCTTCTTCACATTGGCGGCCGACCTTACCTCACCTCTCTCTCTGTGCTTCTTCACGCCGCCAACCTCACCTCCCTCATCCTCAGCTTCTGGTACCAACTTCTCCTAGATAACTAGGGAAGATCCTTTGAGGAAAGGCTCCAATTTCTAGCTTCTTATCTGATTAAGGGTGTCTCTTGCCTTGAAACACAGATATCTTCATGCTTCTTGAGGGTTAAGAGAGTTCCATTCCCCCTTATTGATTAAATTTTGTGTATCTCTTTCTTCATTCTTCAGTTTTCATTGAAATTTTGGTTTCCTGATTGAGTTGTCTACATATTAACGAAGTCTTACCTTAATTGTTGGAAGTTCATATAATTTCCCTTTGTTTCTGAAATGAGTTGGATATGCTTTTGCCCTTTATCAAAAAGTGTAATGGACTTACGTTAATTTCTTGGTTTTCAATCTTTTAACAATTTCTTCTTCGAGATTCTGTGGCACCAACATTTCCTTGTGAAGAAGTGTCAATTTGATAATGTTTTGGTCCATCAGTGCCATCTACTGTAATATATGCCCTGCCTTTTGTTGCTTGACCATCTACTTGAAACAAGACCACTTTCAATTACTGTAACGTAATTCTATTGATCAGTTATTTCAATCTGTCATAGGAATGGCAGTTTACCAGTTTCATCCATTAAAAAGTATTCTGTGGCACCAACATTTCTTGATTTAGCTTCTTATTTGATTGAGGGCGTCTCTTATACCTCCACCTGTCTTGCAAGGTCATGTCCATGTCCATGTCCATGAATACTCAGTATTGCTTTGTTATTGTCAATAAGAAACTAGAATTACATCTGATTGATAGACTTGAGTTGGAAGTTTCAGTTTCATATGCTTGTAATCTGTAATAAAATTGTTTTGTGCTTCAATACTATGGTCACATGGACTCGAAGATATTTGCTTTCCATTAATTTGTGTCTTCAAATAAAAATTTTAAAGAAATAATTTTATAATAAAAATCAAAAAAATTTAGTCAAATGAAATGTAAAGAAAACTCGATGAATAAAGAAAGCCAATGAAATTTAATCTGATAAAAATGCCCAATGAAAAAGCCCAGCCATTAGAAGTTAAACAAACACAGCCCATTGAAAAGTGAACTGTTCCTATGATTCTATCTAAAAGAAAACAAAAGTTAATTACAAATTCCTACAAAGATTTTTCCTTTAAATTTCCCCATCAGCCAAATAGCCATGAATAATGAGTATGCTATGTACTTGTTTTTCGAAAAAATTTAACTATATTCTTGTTCGGCTGAGAAATCAGGCTCTTCAGGTTTAGACAGGTTAGGCATTTTTAGGGTAGAATCATCATGATGTACTAGTCCAAGTTGGTGCTTTTGAGTAAGCATTCCTTTCCTTGTATTTGCAGCAAATTTTGATGCAAGTATTGTAGCCCCAAGATGTTGAGCATTGTTTGCATTATCATCCTCACCACCTTCACCACTATATTCGCCCTCTTCACGATCCATAATTTCAGCGTAGTATAAGCTCTCTTGCCTTGCCAGTTCCATCTGCAGCTTTCTTCTTCTACATCTTCTCCACGCAGTTTGTATAAAGCATGCTCCCCACGTTCTCCATTGGTGCGAGTAGTACCTGAAAGCATGCTGCAACTTCTTGCTATGCAAGCGCTTGAATTGTTTCGCTACAAACTTGAGGTCTTCTGCTCGAAGTGCGAAGGCCTCTACTTCGGTTAAGGCCTTCACGGTTCGAGTTGATGAGGGCAGGTTTAGCCTAGAGACTGGTGTCAGTGCCCATGTCAACAATTCTTCCCCACAGAAGTCGCCAGGCCTTAATGTAATTGAGTTGAAAAAGCCTGACCTTCCGCCGTTGGTGGTGGAGCTCTCTAGCTGTCCTCTAATGATGAAAAGCATCTCATTCACTGGATCTCCTTCCCGCACAAGGTTTGTGTCTCTTGTGTTCAATGATGAGACTAGGCGTTCGCATATTGCATCTAGTAGTTGATCATCCATTTGTGCAAAAAATGGGACCTGGAGATCAATAACCTTTCTTGAATTCCTGTACTAGTCCAATGGTTGATTGATCTTAACTAGAAACTTACTTACACGACGAACAAGAGCCAGACAAAGGTGCCTTTGAATTTGTCGTCGAATGTCCAAAGGTAAGGACTTCAAGATAGATTCTTCATCTACACCTCTTGTGGCTATCCATTTGTATTGAACGAAATGGCGAACACGTTCTTGCAATTCTGGAGGTAACTGGCGGTGCCTCATCCACTCCTCTGTATCTCTTCGTTGAATCTTCCATTCTTCCAGTCTAGCTGTTGAGGATTGCATATAGGTCTTGACTTGAGGGAAACAAAATCAAACTCTTTTACTTTTAATGACCAAAACACAGCACTTAATTATCTTTAACATATGAAAATTTTGGAGTGCTGGCAAATAATACCTGCATGTTGCCTATGAGATGTGCAAACAAAACCAGACCCATGATACAAATGCCAATGCTGAACATTAATTCACCTTCATAAGTACTTGCCATCAAATTTTGCCCATATGAACTACAAGTTACAAAATTATCAATGTACAATTAAGCACTGTTTTTTATTAGGACAAACCACTTAAAAATTATGGCAATATGTCTTACCTTAGATTCCTTAATCCCCACCAAAGGCAATAGAAATATTTATCAATGAAACTTGCTTCAGCAACATGATTAGTGAAGGCGTCAGCAAACATTCCAAACTGAAAATTTTCATCATTTTTGGCATCACAGTTGGTGATCATTTTAGTGATTCTAAGCCAAGCTTCGCGTGCAGGGCTATCTCTGGTAGCACAATCCAGAAACAAATGACTACAGGACGGAGAGTGTGTATGGTTTCTCTCGCGAGAACATTGTTTCTCCCAGCACTCATGTTGCCTCTGAATGGAAGCTAAATACCATGATGCTCCCAATATCTGAACTAACAAATGATCATGTTATTTAAACCTTGATTCAACCGAAAAGCTTAAGCCGAAAATGGATTAGAGTACTCACATGGCTAGCAAGCACGTAGAGGAGGAGGTTATATGCTGCCCCTGACCAAGCAGTCTTGGCTACAACACCGGTGCTTTTAATGATGCGGCGATTCAAAGGAAACACAACAATGAATCGAGGAATATATTGAAACAGAACTACAAGAGAAACTGTATGGTTAGCATGGCTAGCCGATGGAGTTTTCACTGCTGGAATTACGAACCAAATAATTATCTGCCAAAGCAATTAACATCACATATCAAATTTCTTTCTTTAGATACATAAGTGTTAAGAAATCGCATATGATTTGAAAGTGACAAAGTGTAATTTACCTCTCAATAATCATTGGGTTTTGACCAAAATTTATTATGCTCGCAAAACTTCAGTCAAAATCTATTCATATAAATTATCTAAAGCACAAATTAACAATGACATCTATCGACAGAAAGTTTCGACATTGTCAAACTCTTGTCAAAGCCTATTTAAGAAGCGAACAAATTCGTATGTATGGCAAATTAACCTGAGGGAGAGGAAGAGCAGCGGCAACATCAACAAGAAACTGAGTTTTCAGGTATCGGACAGCAATGGCTTTAGGGTCCATGACGAGCTCACCTCTTCCAAAAACACGGGAGCTAGGAGCAACAAAAGCTGTCCTAAACTTCATGACCACGTTCATGAGAAAGAACAAGTCGGTGACGGTGCGAGCGAGGGTGACCCAAACGCCTAAAGGGAAGTCAATATCCATGCAAGCGTCGCCACCGATAATGGGGAGGTAGAAATAAAGAGGGTCAAGAAAGAGGGCGATCATGCAGGTGACCAGGAAAATGTGATTCCATCTGTTGACAAAGTCGCTTCCTGGGTCGAGGATTTGGTACCACCAGGGGACTTTTCGCCGGAGCGAGAAGCGTGAAGGGAAGTGGCGGAAGCGGGAGGAGGTGTACGATTGGAACGAATTCATTTTTCCATTCTTGTTGTAGATATATCAGAACAGAAAGAAACAAACGAAGAATTTGACAAAATAGAAAGAAAGAAAGCAATGTAGAAAGAGAGAAAGAAATGGGTTTTAGTGGCATGGATAGATTGGTGGGAAGCCAACAAAAAGGAGAAGCAGCAACGATTCCATGGATGCTGCTATGTTGTTACTGCCAAACGTAAAAGCCGGGCGCATTCCAAAGGTTGAGATTTTTTTCTCTTTATTTATTTATTATAAAAGTTTAGATAAATTTTAAGATAATTTGTCATTATGTAAAATTTTAAATTATGTATAGAATTTATTAATTATATATGATAATTTTATTAAAATAAAAATTATTTAAAATAATAAATAATTATGCATAATAATAAAATTATTAACTAGATATTTAAATATTATACTATTTTTAAATAGTATCATTCATTCGAATCAAAAGCTATATGACATTTATAATCCGAGATATTAATATTGAAAAACTATAATTAAATCTAATATAATGATTACAATAATTCAACTTACTATTTAAAATTTTTTTCGCACAACACAACTTCAAAATTGTTTTAATATCATAGTATCATTCTGAATAGAGTTTCACAATAAAATTGTAGTAAAATTTTGAATAATCATAATCATATAGTAAAGTAGATCAATAGTAATTCAAAACTAAGAGATACTATTTTTGTTTTTTTAGCCAATGTAAATTAAAACTCATAAAAGGGAAGAAAACACCCATAAAAATGAGAAAACACTGACAAAATGGGAAAATAAAACATTCATAAAAAAGACTAAAACATCCACAAGGGAGAACAACGTATCCGCAAAAGATATAAATCTCTACATAAAGATATAAATCTCCACATAAAGGGGGGGAAGAGAAGTAAAAAAAATAGATTTATCAATAAAATAACAAATTTGAGTTTATTAAAAATAATAAAAAATAAAGAGACAAAAAAGAAGATGGGGCAACCGTTAATTAACCAGCGACTGCCCTAAGTTAAAACTAATATAAAAAATCATAGAGAAAAACCCTAAATTTGGGAGAAGAAGAAAATTTTCTTAATTTAAATATTATACTAATTATGATACAGTCATTGTGACTAAAAATTTGATTGATATTTTATTATATATTTCCGAGTTAGTACTTTGATTTCTGAATTTTTCCATATTACACTATTTATATTCTATTTTCATATATTATACTAAAAAATCTTAAATTTTACTTCGTTAAATTAAAACATTGTTATGTTAAATTTTTATACTTTCACAGTTAGTTAATTTAGTAAAAGTCAACAAAAATATCCTAAAATTCAAAATATCAAAACTACCCTCCTTTTCCTCCAAACCTACTTCTATCTCCATCATATGGTCTCTTTCCTTATCATAGCCATTTTATTCATAGAGCAACCAGAGCTATGATAAACAATCCACCTCTACCATCCTCTTCCTCCAATCTCCTCTGATTCTTTATCACCATATTTATTTATTTATTTTTGTCATAATTCAAAATATAAGAAATTAAACTCAAAATATCGAGAGGGAGTACTTTATTTTTTCCAAGAAAACAAGGGAGTGCTAGTGGGTTGATTTTGTTTTAGTGCAGTACTTGAAAACGTTGCATTTGCCTAAAGATAAATATTGATTGTCGTCCCTTGGAAAGCAACAAACAACATCTTCAAACCACTAGAGCTCTACAATTGTTGAAGAAGCTCGAAGATATTCTTTATTCTTAAATTTAAGTTTTTATTCTTGAATTTGTGTTTTTATTGTGAATTTTATTTTTTTGTTCTTAAATTTGGATTTTTATTTTTTATCTAAATTTTTATTTTTATACTGAAAACAAGTCTGGATTTTTTTTCTTGTATTTAATAACAAATATGAATTTTGTTCTTAAATAATAAAGGAAGACAATTGAGAATCAATTATGTTCTTTTTGTCTTTAAATCTTTTATGATGCAAATTTTGAAATTAAAACTTGGAAAGTTGGTCAAGGGATAAAAATTGATGATTTTTGTGGTCGTGGTGGAGGATAAGGTAGAAATTTGAAAATTATATTGAAAACTAAGGGTAACATAGACTTTTGCATAAATTTAACAAAAATTTTAATAGAAAGACTATTTATTTTAACAAAATAAAATATAAAAATATTTTAGTATAATTTTTGAAAATGAAGAACTAAATAATATAATATGAAAAAACCTAAAGAGTTATTAATCCTATTTTTTCTTAAAAAGTCTTGATCAGTTTGGAACTAATTCCTACAAAATTTCACTTATACGTTCTAATTAATTAATTAATTATAAGTGAATCTATCTCCAAAAAAAAAAAAAAAATCAAGTGAATCTCAAAATGATGATTTAGTAACATAATAATAATAGCGTATCGGGAATGTATAGAAAGAAAATTAAAACGTATATATATATATATAAGAAAGAGAGAGAGAGAGAGAGAGAGAATATTTCACTCATTCAATAAAATAAAAGTTATAAATCAAAATAATTAATCACATTATATTTAATAATTTAAAAATAAAATAAAATAAAATTATATCTCATCATTATTATCAAACTAATTTTAAAAGAATATAATTAAACAAATTTCATATCAAAATGAATCAATAACATTGTATCAAGATATTAATATTCTAAAAAAAGACTAAAATTTCTCAAAAATATTAAATTTGAATTTCAAATTATTTTTATTTTATGTATAATTTTGCTAATTTTTTATTTTTCTATTAATTTTTAAAATTCTAAAATTTTAGATCAAATCTATGTTATTGGTCCTTAGTCAGATGAAAGATAAATCATTTAACACTATTTACAATGCTAATATAGTAAAATGATATAATTTTTTATGAATTATATTTTTATACAAAATAAAATTATACTTTAAAATAATAAGTTTGGCCTATGATTTTAAATAAAAAAAAGTTTGAAATTTAATTTTGATATTTTTGAAAAAGTTTCAATTCTTTTTTTTTTATCGAAAATAACAACACATTGATACAATCTTCTTTATTGATTTTGAAGTAGATTTTACTTAATTATATTCTTTGAAAATTTTACTTCATAATTATGATAAGGTATAATATTATATAATTTGTTTTTTTTGATTTTTTAGATGCAATTATTAGTGATCTTGATTTAAAATTTTTATTTTATTGAATGTCAAGTTAACGTGTTAATTAATTTATTACTCATCTGATTCACGATATATAACACATGGTATTCTATTGATATAAATTAAAATCTCAAGATTTAATTAAATTACATTGTATTTTTCATACTTTATTTTTTAAATATATGACATATTAATTGATGTGATAGATTAGATCCCACTAGTTAACGTGTTATACAATATCATTATATTATATCAGTGTTTTAGACAAGGTTATATATTGTCACTTATGTGATTATCGATATATATCACAAGTTACCATTTTGATATAAAGCAAATCTTAAAATTCAAATAAAAAAATTAAACCACATAATTTTCTTGTATTTTTTCTATTTTTTTATTTATAAAAGTAGAATTTGCTAATGAAAAGTAATACAAATATATATTTTTTGAATTAGAATTATTAGATAGTCTACTAACTCTTATTTTGAAATGAATTGTTATATAATAAAATACATTTTTTTATTGTTTTGCAAATTGAAAAAAATAAAAGGATTTTTTAAAAGAAAAAACAAATACCCCTATAAATAATAAGAAAATTGAACGCTAACCCTTAATAATTATTTTTGAATTTGATAATCGATCTAAGTTATAATATAAATTAGGTCAGCTGCTGTGATGATTAATATAGCCAATATACGCCAGGTCAGCTAGCTGGTATGGATTATGCTAATTGATTCGTAAAAAGAAATGGCTCCGGCCTTGAATGATGCATTCTCAAATGATCAAGATTTATAGTTACTACAGGTTGACAGCTCATCCTTCTAATAAAGAGAAGGGAAGACTAATGATCAAGATTCACAGTTACTACAGGTTGACAGCTCTTCCTTCTAAGACTAAGTATTCTCATCATCATATAGTATCTTTCTTGTAAGCTCTGCGTCACCTTTGTTTGTCTTGTGGTTCCTAATTACTAGAATTGCTTACTGTAGAATAAATAAATCAATCCGCTAAATTTTGGAACTCCGGATCCTGAGAATACATCTTGGTCACCATAAAACACCAAATTAGCAATCATAGTCACAAACCGTTCCGTGTCTGAAAATCGGGTCAGGAAAAATCTCGCATAGAACAATACAAGAATATAAAAGGTTCTTGTCTTGTGCTAATTCTTTTGAAGCAGGATGTAAAGCTTGGTAAACTAATGATTAACTATCCCACTTGCATTACAACAATGTAATATGGGAAGTGATCTTTTATCTGATTTGGTATAATGAATATGGTTTTATATATATATATATATATATATATATATTTGGCCTTTTCAACGTTAATGGCTAATTGGTTGATAAGATGAGATCAAATGGAGAATCCAAAGAATTAAAACTGAAAATTTGATAACCACACATTGCAACAGATACATGGGGCTAGAAATTTAAACTGGGATCCACATGTAACAAAATGGCAGCACCATCATAACGTGTCTACAATATGTCACCTCAATGTCACACTGATGCCATACGTATAAGGAATGTTTTATTTTTGTTAGAATCGGGACCATACCATTATATGCAACAACCATTGTATAAGTACATATAGAGTTGGTGGGTAGTAGAAGTTCAAGTTGGTAATCGATGTAGTACTAATAGAGTAATGATAAGTGGTGGACATGGAGGAAAACCATGGATGACCATATATATTCACAATAAGATTCCTTAGATAACTAATATTAATGTATTCATAAGTAGATGTCCTTACCTAAATAACAGACACATCCACTCAACTAACTTTTTAGATTATCGATTAGTGTTACAGCGGCTTAATTTGACGGAAAAACTCATTAGTTAGAGTTAGAGAGCTAAGGTAAGTAAAGAATCTATACTGCACAGCTAGACAAGTCTTTTTACACCCATTTTCAACCCAAAAGCCAAAAAAAGATCAAGTGCATAGAGAAGAAAACAATGGAAATAAGCAAAAAAGAAAAGGGGAAGTTCACACACTATATTTATATTTATATGAACTAACTTGCATGAAGAGGAGGAGATTGACCGAGTGTGAAAGTCTGATTCGAGTGATGCTTTCCGTGGGGTTAAAGGGTTCAACTTTTTTACTATGCTGAATCTAATCCAATTATTAAGATTGCATGTTTTTTGACCACCAAAAGTTTAATGACACTATAATTACTTAGTTGGAGAAAAAACAAGAAAACTCATTAACACAAATCACGTGGAGGTGGCCGGCGAATCTACTTCATCTTCACTTAATCTTCATTTTAAATCAACAACCTACAAATAAACAGCAGCATATCTTTCCTTGCTACCATAATACTAATCATACGAATTACTGAATGAAAATTTAGAATTAGCCCTAAAATATACCACTTATTACTATGATTTTTTTTTTTTTTAAAAAAAGGCACTATCGACAAAAGAAAATGTTGTTCAAAAATGTTGGAATCGAAGAACATATATGAATTTATGTAGTGTCACGTTATGCACATTCACATTGGTTCATCCTGTTGATGAATAAATTAATAAACATTTTTCACATTGGTTCATCCTATTGAAGGTGGAGACAGCGAAAAAGCCAGGATAATTATAATATATTAAGGGGTCAAAAAAAAAAAACTATTGATATTATAAAAAATAAGTATTTATAATTTTTTAATATATTAAGTGGTCAAAAAATAAACAATTTATAAAAAATAAATATTTATAATTTTTTAATATATTAAGGGGGTCAAAAAAGAAACTATTTATATTATAAAAAAATAAGTATTTATAATTTTTTTATTTCAAATTGAAACAAAATGAAAATCCATTGATAAAATAGGAAATAAGTCTAGTTTAAAAAAATATTAAAAATATAAACTATTTATCAACTTCAATTACGAAACTTAACACATCTTTTTTTCATATCATAAAATTCATCTATTATAAAATCTGTACGAAATGTTATCACTAATTCCATCTTTATATATGTAATCAAGTAATTTGCAAGATAATCATCTTTCATTTTATTTCAGACTCTTGTTTTCACAATATTTATAGCTAAAAATGATCGCTCAGTTGTTGTAGTAGAAACAAAAAGAACCAAAATGAGTCGAATTAACCTATTAATCAAAAGATAAATTATGAATTTTTTGTGTTCGCTAATCCTTGACATAGTTCACAAATAGTAGATAAATTCTTGAACTCAGCATGTTGAGGAACATCAAACTCATAATGTTGCAGCTGAATTTTTAAATATATCTTTTCCAGTTCTCTGAAATCTTCAGAATGAAATTTATCTAAAAGCTTGCAAATAAATTATTTTTTAAAGGAGATTTAGTTTTTTTTTAAATATTCCTATATATGAGAAAAAATTTTGACTTTAAGGGGCCAGCCTCACCTTGGGCTCCTCTTTAACTTTGTCCCTGGGTGGAGAGAAAGCCTAAGGAGAGATAAGAGAAGGAGGGGTAAAAATAAAAGACGAATAATTTTCCAAATTATTTTTTTAGTTAATAATAAAATAAATATTTATTTTAATTTTGTCTAATTCAATATAATCAAAATTAAAATCTTGCTTTCACTTCTTAGAAAGTCATTTCTTGAATTTTTTTTTAGTTTGATGTTTTTTCATTAACAATATGTTTGAATTATTCATTAATTTTGGAAAAAAAAGGATTAAGTTCAATAGCATCCCTAAAATATTAATATCAAGTGGTTTTTTTTATCATAGTAAATAAATTTATTTAAGTAAATTTTAATGAATATCTTTTCACTTTTCTAACAGAGATTTGGTTGGCCTTCTTTAATAAATTACTTCCTGTTTCTTTGATTTCATATTTTCTTTTGTCCAATCACACACTAAAATTGTACACTTTTGAAGAAGTTGCACTTTTTTTTAATTAACTTTTTGTGAAACAAGGATTAGGTATTCATATATTTAACAAGTCAAGATGAAAAAAAGTACTAATCAAACATTTGTTATATTAATGTTTAGCTTTTATTGAGTAAGAAATTAATATTATCTATTAGTTGACATCATAATTTGAAACTCACTAATACTAGAAAAGTTACATAAATGAAAAAAATATACTATTTTCTGAACTTAGGTTGATGGGAGTTCCACATATGGTAAGTTAAGCAGGTTCAGATTTGAAAGGAGAAATAACAAGATACTGAAGTAAATAACTCAACCAAAGACAAAATCCAAGAAATTAATTTGAACTCATCTTCAAGAATCTGGAATCATGAATATCTAATCTAAACATAAAAAAGAGTCTTGGACCCGCCCTAGCATTCAACTTTGGGAGACAAGAACTAAACAAATGATAATGCAGGGTCCACATATATATTTTCTACTCGTGCTAATGCTATCTAATTGGTCAATTGTCCCTATTTATTCCCACATGCATGAGTCTGCTTGGCCTTCACAGCTTGTAGTACACACACTGTGTTGTTATTACTATTAGCTATTGTTGCGGTGGAGATTAAAGAGCAAAAACTAAAGAAATCGATATGGCTGGGGAGAATGGTTTAGCTTGTGCTCAACATGTTCAAGAACTAGCAAAAGGTCATCATGTTGAGCCTGTGTATAATGATGATGACGATCATCAGACTACTATTCTTTCTTCTTCTCCTTCACCTACTCTTGAAATGGATCAGAATCATAAAGCTAGAAGTAATCCTGTATCTCTTAACATTCCAGGATGGTATGCTGAGGTTCCTTATGGATGGCCAGGTACGGTTCACATATAACATGTAATCTCCGTTTTGATTGATTAACATGTCATTTTCTTTTCCTGAATTGACCCATTATTTCATTCTGAATCACTATTTTATGAAATGCATAATCAGACTTTTGTGTCAGTTTTGAACCTGATATCTTTAAATGGTAAACTTAAAATGCGCGAGGAGTAAGCATTCAAATGCGCATAGACCGATGAGGTATCCTCATGAAAATTAATATGTTAATTAAATCACTTAATTAGGACTTATATCTTGCATTTTAATTTGTTTCATATGTATAAATATACTTGTAGAAATCATGCATGTTCTAATTAAGAGCATAAAATTAAGAGGTGTGGTAGCATAGTCTCATTCCATGTATAGGGGCAAATTTTGTATTAGATTTTTTTAAATTTTCCACTTTAAGCAATGTTAACATCTTTAAGCTTACAAAAAGCTCTACCTTCTATTTTTGTGGTGAAGACTTTTTATCATTACAGCATATTGATCTTTCATTTTCTAATCATCAAGATTTCCAGCCTACGTAAATATGGTTCATCTTGTGGCTGACAAAATTACCCTTAATGATGTACTTCCAGAAAAATATGCAACTAATTAATTAACTTTAGTATAATAATATTAGAGTTTCTCTAAAAACTGTTTAACAAAAAAATAATCATTATTTGACTAGGAGATCATCATGAATTCTCGAAATCAAGACCATGCACAAATTTACAGACATGTTTATGGAAATTAAGATGTCCTTTTTAGGGGTTAATTGTAAGATACATAAAAGCCAGGCTCCTTTATGAATTATAATAATGCACAAATAAGCTGCCCATATTGCAATGTTGATCTGGTAATATATATTTTATGGTGATACTTTTTTACTTCACTTTCAAGGCAATATAATTAATTAACACCTTTCAGCACTATATATGTTTTCTTGCCTTGTAAATGATTATCAGGAAGCTTAATCAATGGAATTTAGAGCTTAATTATTATAATATTCTACAGGGGAGGCACACCTGTACAAGATGGAAAAGGTGCTGTTCCATGGCAAGTCAGAATACCAGGATCTATTTGTCTTTCAGGTATATATATATATAATATATATATTCTCAAAAAAGTGAAAGAAAAAATAAAAAAGAGAAGAAATGGGAATTTGCTTATAGTTGTCTTCCACAACATATATATATATATATATATATGTGATACATGTGATGCCATAATAGCAGCGAAGAAAATCTTTCTTGTTTATGATTGTAGTCATCAGCACATGGAAAGATTGTTATCTTGAATGGGGCTCTTCAACTCACAGAGAAGGACGAGTTTGCCTACCAGGAAATGCTTACCCACCTCCCACTTTGCTCCATTCCTAAACCTAAGAAGGTCTTTCTTTCATTTCCCTTTTCTCTTTTCCACTCTTTTTACACGTACACCTTCAACTACATGTATCGTATATATACAAGCATCTGCCTGTTAACTCTTTTACATACACATTCAAATATAAGTATTTTACGTAAACATGTATTATTTTTCTATATTATCAATCAGCTTTTGATTGAATCGGGTTATAGTCGTGTTAGTGATAGTGCAAATTCTCTGTGTCTCGGAGCCAAATTAACATTTAAAAAAAAAAAAAATAGGCACCAATCAACTTTTATTTAATAGAAATATAGAAGTATATAACTGAAGTCTGAAGTATAAAGAAAATCTAGTGCACTGGGATATACAGTTGTGAACTTTTCTTTTACCCTCCTTCAGGTATTGCTAATTGGAGGGGGAGATGGTGGAATTCTGAAAGAAATATCTCGCCATTCCTCTGTCGATCAGATTGACATATGTGAGCTCGACAAAATGGTAATTGATGTAAGTGAACAATCACATTGGTTCTAACACCATATTCTATTTAGCTCCATTTGGTAGCTCTTTTTTTTTTTTGAAAGTTTATATCCTGAAACGATCAAAGTTGATTATATATATATATATATATAAAGTTGATTTTTTTAAAATCCTTTTCCGGAAATAAAGCATCAACTGTTTATAATTAATTTTTGTAAAACCTATGTAAATTCAACAAAAAGAGAACCCCCCCCCACCCCCCAAAAAAAAAAAAAAAAAACGAGACGCATGTGATTACAATCTCAGAATGACGGATCTGAAAGTGTATACGTATTGTTTCAGGTTTATAAACAATTCTTTCCTGAAATAGCAATTGGGTACCAGGATCCACGAGTTAATCTGCATATAGGCAACGGTACAGTACCAGTTGACGCTTCCATTTTTATCCATTCTTTAAGCTAAAAGAAAATGAACTAGTTACAAAACTTTGGTTTAGTGATACTAGTAGTTTAAATTCCCGAGTTAAGAGGTTGCTAGATCCAATTCCTCAAAACATAAATAAAATGCACCATAATCCTACCTTTCTAACGAATGTAACAATTTTACCTTCTCTCTCATTAAACATGCAGGAGTTGAATTCCTAAAGAATGTCCTTCAAGGTACATATGACGCTATTATATTGGACGCATTCCAGTGCATGGGTATTTCTTTCCCTCTTATTCTCCCTTTCTCAGAGTAGTAATGTCACGATCAGCACTAATAAAAGTCTCATTAAAAAAAAAAATTCAATATATTACAGGGCCACAAGAAGAAGAAGTAGCTGATAAATGCTTTCTACAGTCAGTAGCAAGGGCTCTTCGACCAGGAGGAGTCATGTCTTGCCCAGCAGACAGCTTGTGGCATGAAAATTTTTCACTTGCAGATTACATGGCAAGATGCCGCAAGACATTCAAAGGCTCCGTTAGCTATGCCTGGTGCACAACTCCTGCATATACCAGGCACGAGCTATACTTTTTTCAAGTTTCTTGTTATTTGTTGTGGTTATCGTGGCAAGAGTTGATTAATAATCAGTAAGGTTTTCTCACAGTGGGATGATAGGCTTCATGCTTTGCTCCACCGAGGGGCCGCCAGTCGACTTCAAACAACCAGTAAATCCACTGAATCCTGAGAATTACGGTGTAGCACAAGGACCTCCCCTCTTTTACAACTCAGAGGTATTTCCATCTTAATCCAGCCTGTTCTGAAAATGTTAATGTTTCGGTCATTCTGATATTGGTTTGCCAATGCAGATCCATACAGCTGCATTCTGCCTGCCATCTTTTGCAAAGAAGATCTTCGGTTCCAAGATCTGATATAAACAAGCGTAGAGAGATTCAGCCATACTTAGTTTCCTTGTTTTCATTTATTATAAGTTAAAATCTGATCAACAAGAAGAAAGAAATCAACCATATCAAAGTTTCTTTTCTTGTTTCTCTTTTCTTCATAGCGTTGTTTGCAACAAGAAGTCAATGAATACCTATCAATTTCCGATGACAATTTTTTCTGATAGTATGAATAAAGAGATTTTATAGCTCTCCACAAAATAACCAAAAAAAAAAAAAAGAAAGAAGAAGACGACCATGTAAGGTCAAATTGCAACGCCTCAACGGCTATATTGTGTTCCTCCATCACAAAACAACTAAATCAGATGGCTCACAGATGTTTTTTAATGTTGCAACAAGAGCGAAGTCATGGGAAATAGAATATTTACACCTTAAATTAAATTCACAATTTCATGATACTTGGCGTATGAAGAATGTCAAATGAATCTTAAAACCAATAAAAAAAAATCAACAATAATAGCAATGCTTAAGCTCTTCCAGAATTGAATTCAGTCAAAATGATAAAACAGAAGTCTTGAACAATTTCCTATATACAGATCATTTCACACGTGAAATAAAAGGAATAACACACAATACATGCTTAAAAGAGAAAAAACAATAATAACATTAAACAGAGACGAATTCCAGCAGACAATGAAACTCAAAACTGTGCATGGAAGATTGTGGAAATTGAATGGGAATTACAGAATTGGATTTTCTCCCATCTTACCAATATGATTCTGTTTAAAGTGGGAGCAATTCTGTCTCATGATCTTTTGGATTCATTGACATAATGCACAAACAATGAGGGAGGAAAAAGTAAGTGGCTAAAAAGACAAGTACTCCAAGATCAGCCTCTTCACCGACTGCTGGCCTGCGAGGATCTAACCAGTATATCTGTCTTACGCACCATAAGCAGTAGAGACTTGCTATGATAAGAATTAGTTTCAATGATTGGTATGATTGTTTTCTGGTGGACTTAAAAGATTTAACCCTGCATGCCAAAAGATTTGAGCATTATACAACATGTCAAGGACCACTCCTATTAATGAAATAAAAGTAAATATGATTATGCATGATAGGTTCCAAAAATGTAGACCTATTAATGTAAATAAAGCCACCAAATAAGCAGGTGCATAAGAAGCCAACGACAATAACAGCATCTGGATTGACAGGTGCTCGATTCTTCCACCAGCCAGTGCTCAATATCCAGGTATACATTGATGAATGTCCATTTTCCTGTACGTTTCGAGAGCAAGATGTGCCTCAAAAACTAAAGTGTAAACAATAAAAAAATAGATGGTATAGCACCAAAAGACAGAAACAAAGGTGGGGGGAACAGGAGAAAGAAGATTCCAATCATATAAGTCAAAACTAGGCCCTCCACTGATTCAATGGCTACTTATATTGGCGTTATCTCAACTATTTACTAGAGAAGAGGATCATAAAATTATTTTTTGCAAAGATCCTATCTTAGAGCAAACCAAGTTTTTCTCCAGACATCAGAATTTGATGAAAAAGAAGTCTCACGAAAGTCTTAAGATTGTTGAAGTTTCTGTGTCGAAAATAAACTGAACTTTTAATGAATTGTAAGTTGCATAGAAACATTATATCAAGGTGTAAGCACCAAACTGAAGTTCTTATATTTCTGGAGTCTGAACTGGAAATTTGTACCCAGCAATTTTACATACCTCTATATCAATTTGAAATGGATAAATGGATCAAGCTTGCACTACGAAATTTTTCATAGGTGTCAATTTTTGTTTCTGGGAATATTAGAAACGGATGCCAAGAATGTTCATTCCAAGAAGTCACGTCTGCAAAGAATTCCAACTTTGCTCACAAAACATTTTGTCACAGCTAGTCATGTACAAACAACTGGCGCATGGATTGGTGATAAATTACTAATGAAGTACATTGTACTTCCGGGGAAAAGATATCTGAGATAATACTTCAAAATTTTTCTTTTCCCATTGGAGTAAATTTTTCTGGCCATTAGAGCATGCTCCTTGATAAAAGAAAACCTACCAGCTCAACATCTAATAAATATGTGGAATTGGAACCTTAAACATCAAAATTCTTTTATAGATTATATAGCATTTTTTATGCTCAAATTGTTCCTTAAGGCATGGGTATATGGTATACATAGAAATCTGTACTCTTCTCCCAAAACTATACAGAGGAAAACAGTAAATCTATCAAAATATACTTCTAGCATTACATACAATGTACAGAGATTCTGAGTTTTACAAATCTTTGGCAGGCATAGCATGTAAATATCTGAACTTTTACCTCAAACAAGTGATCCAGGAAAAAGTGTGATAAACACCCAGCAGAGACCAACAAGAAGCATTGCCTCCTCGAAAGGGGCACCTGCAAAGTCAGATGGCAAAAAGATCTATTATAATCCAACACCATGGACCAAAATCCCAATAGAACTACTACAACCAAGAAACATAAGCAATGTTATCAACAACTAAAATCAGCCTGTATCAAGTTATTTCAGTTGTAAGCAAGAACCAAAAACCCACATCAGCAAATTTAGAAATAAAAGGTTAAGCCAGACAACGTAACAAAGTCAAAGCTAATTAATCCCAATAAAACTAGTATAAAAGTAGTGTTATTAACAACCAAACGCAAGATGTGTTGCATTAAGTTATTAAAGCTGCAAACAATCCGAGAAAGTAAGAAGAAAACTAAACTTTAAGAGCCAATCTATGAAAATCACACAAAATAAGACACCAAATCAACAATCAAGAACCCAAAAAAAAAAAAAAAATCACAAATCAAGAATCCAAAGTGCGCAGACTGACCCCAGAGAAAGAATCAAGAATCCTCCTTTGAAGCACAATCTTGGAGACCCACGAGTAAAAGACGCAAAAGGGAAGGCCGAGAATCAAGATATAACAAAAGGGGTCATGGACATAGTCAGCCAGCGCAGAGGCCCAATGTTGTGCTGAAGAACCCACGTTGGAACCGAGCCACTCGGCGAAAGACCCAATATCTGGACCAAAGAACGCGTTGATAGTGTAGGTTAGGGTGTGGTGCGGGCTGAACCGGCCGTCAGTCAAGCTGGTCAGGGCGATACCGGACCCCATCGCGTACATAAGGTGAGGTCCCGGCCCCGGCATTGTCGTCTCGTTCAGTTGTCCTACTTCGCGTCTGCCGTTTCTATGACATGTTTACTCTGTAATAGTGTTTTATTGTGGGCCCTATATGAAGACTAGAATGCTCGTAGGGGATAGCGTGCTTAGAAGGCCCATATCAGATGACGGGCCTTTCTTTTTTTTTTACCCTTCTCGTCTTCGAGGGCCGTTTAACCACTAGAAGTTCCAGCATTGCACTAAAACGGTAAATACACATAAACAAAAACGACACCATTTTGTTTAATTAAAATCTTCTCTAAGGTTTTATACTCTATTCTCCGTACTGGCTCCTTCTCCGCTTCTACTCTTAAAAATGGATGCTCCACCGTTACCATCTACGTCGCCGTCAACACCTCCATGTTGGAGCAACATAGTAAAGAACCAGCCGCGGGCACCACCTGCGGTGGCGACGACGACGACGACGACTTCGAATAAAGTGCTAGTGGAGGGATGCAAGTCGACTAAGGGTATATCGATTGCCGTAATAGACGCAAACGCGGTGATCCAGGGCGGAGAAAAACTCCATAACATGGCCGACAAGTTCGTAACTGTTCCCGAAGTTCTCGCCGAGATTCGCGATCCTGTCTCCCGCCACCGCCTCTCCTTCGTCCCTTTCACTATCGACGCCATGGATCCCAGCCCCGAATCCGTCAGTAAAGGTACAAACTTTTGCTCCTTTTATGTGCTATAGTTAATTGAATTAAGCAGAATTTGGGATTTTAGACCGGACTGTCCATTGGTAATTATTAATTCCCTGTTGATTAGGGATTTAATTGTTTGATATTAGGTATTTGGTTGGTTAATTTGATGAAATTTTACATGATACGTGGCAGTTATCAAGTTTGCAAGGGCAACTGGTGACTTACAGACTCTATCAGATGTTGACCTTAAACTTATTGCTTTGACTTATACGTTGGAGGCGCAGATACATGGGATTAAACATGTTAGGGATGCTCCGCCTTCTATTCGTACGGTTAAAGTGAGGAGGCTGCCAGAGAAGGACATGCCTGGATGGGGTTCGAATGTTCCTAATTTGGAGGAGTGGGAAGTATTGGAACATGAAGCTGGGGATGGATCAAATAATGATTCGAGGATTCTTCCATTAAAAGAAATGAGCTTGAATGTTGTTGCTACGGATGATCGGTCTGAAGATGGTTTGGTGGTGAATGGGAGTGAATCACAGTTTGAGAATAGTGGTGATGGTGAGTATGGTTTGAGGGAGCATACGAGGTATCCGCTGAAGAAAAAGGAGATAAGCATTGAAGGGAAGAAGATGGTTGCAGACGGAGTTGATGCATCTCAGGGAGAATTTGATGATAATGCCAGTGACTGGATGCCTGCTGTCAGTCGAAGCACTCATAGAAGATATCTGAGGAGGAAAGCTCGGCGTGAATATTACGAGGCAATATCTGAAACAGATAGCCAGCTGGATGTGGAGAAGATTATGGATAATGAGAATGTCCATGAAACCACTATCTTGGAGCCACTTTTGGATCAAAGTTCTGAAATGGTAGATTCTGTAAATGGTATTTCTGAAAAGGGTGAGATGAAGAATGGCGATGAAGATCTCACTTCAATTTTAAAACAAATGAGGCTGGAAGAAGACTCATTGAAGGCCCTTCAAGAAACAAAAGAAGGGAAGGATACTTCTGCAGGGCTTGATTTTACCAATTCTGTGGTGATGGAAGTTTCTTCTGACAAAAATGAAAATGATGCTCTTGAAGCAGGTGGAGTTGATATTGCCAATGAAGAACTAGACCACTTGGAGGACTTAAGCCAGACTAATGAAACTGTTCATACGTCACATGTGGATGATGATGCTAGTGAAAGTAGCTGGATGCTTAGATCCTTATCAGAGTCCAGTATAGCTTGTGTAACTGGTGATTTCGCAATGCAGAATGTACTTCTGCAAATGGGATTACGAATCTTGGCACCTGGAGGACTGCAGATCCATCAACTTCGCAGGTATAAATTTGATGCTTAATCGTATGTTAGTGAGGGTGTTAGGCTACATAATTTCATTTTTTTTTAAGAAGTAATTTTGAAAGGTTTTGAATTTTCCTTAAGTAAATTGTCATGACAAGAAATTTTTCTGTGTAAATACATAAATATTTTCTCGTATGAGAAGTGTAAAAATTATAATGAGTTAATGAGGCTGTGACATAAATGCCATGCATTATAGAGTAGGTGATCATAGTTTCTTTGCTTATTTTTGAGATGCTTGTATTTTCAGGTGGATATTGAAATGCCATGCATGCTATATGGTGACTGCTGAAATTGGTAGAATTTTCTGTCCTAAGTGTGGAAATGGTGGTACTCTACGGAAGGTAGCTGTTACAGTTGGTGAGAATGGAATCGTTTTGGCCGACCGTCGGCCAAGGATCAATTTGCGTGGTACAAAAGTAAGAGTATTCCTAGCTAAAAATATGCGAAGAAAGAACTATAAGCGAATAGCAGGAATTTCTATTGCTCTTTATGCATCTTGGTTTTCAATTTACTTGATAAGGTTGATTCATAGACTTGTCTGTAGCACAGTCATCTTGAAATTTTTTGCTTATTGCAAAAGCCCTATGTTTATGCAACAAGAGGTCTTATCCTTTAGACCATGTTATGGAATTGATTCGAGATGATAGATTTTAATTGACATGCTTCTAAATGAATTTGATAGGAGGAAATGTGTTATTTATTTGTTGTGTGACGCATTGAAAGCCAATCTGCTTGAGATGGCTTCTAAGATGTCATCATTTTTGTGTCTCCTGGGTGTGCATAGACATATACATGGTTCTGAATACTTTCCTGACTTCTGTTCTTTTTTCCTGCTTTCTGCTTCCCCCCCTCTCCCTCCCCCCCCCAAAAAAAAAAAAAAATCCACCTTCCTAGAAAAGCTTTTCTGAGCACATATACATTGACATTTTATTTTTTTCAGTTTTCATTGCCTTTACCACAAGGTGGAAGAGATGCCATTACTAAGAACCTTATTCTGCGTGAAGATCAACTCCCACAAAAATTTCTCTACCCCAAGACAAAGAAGAAAACAAATAAACAGGTTGGCCCCCTTTATTTTTTTGGTTATCTTTATTTTGATCTGTTGTTGCTTTAGTAAATCTGTTGCACGTTTTTCTTTTAATAAATAGATAAAGAATTGTGCTCATATAACCTGCTGCTAATATATTTGAAATACAATTCTAGGGAGATAATTTCTTTGCTCCAGACTACATTTTCAGCCACCATACTGATAAAAAGGCTGCTTTCCAGCCACCAATGCGGAAGGCATTAGCAGTTTTCAGTGGAAAGAGGAATCCCAATGACAATCACTATTCCCGTCCGAAGCGCTGATGGAAGTTTTGCCTCTTTGTTTAATTTTGTTTACTTTTTCAGTTTTTCTCAATTGGGAAATTTTAGTCAAAAGTGATTTATCATAACTATTGCTCGGGAGAGCAAATACATTATTCAAAGCACTTCTGTTTAGTTCTAGTATGCTCATGAATGAGCACAGTTTTGGTGTGTTTTCGTGGTTTCTAGTTCCCACCTGTATAACGCAAATGAATGCAGGGAAATTCCTACATTTTTTATGTTAAAGAAACTTGATTGTTTCTGTTCTTTTACTTCCACTATGCTTAGTCCCCTTGAAGTGGAGCAGGTTATGGTATTTGGTTGCCATTGTGATTGGACATAGATTAGTAAATTTACGGCATGTTTGGTTCAGAATTGGAATTGAAAAAAATAAAAAAGGAAAATATTTGTTATTGTATGCTGTTAGATTCAATATGGACTCAAAGTCTAATCCAGAATTAATTTCAAATTTTTATCTCTTTAATATAATATCATATAATATTAAATCCACTATTTTTTATTAATATATAACTAAATTAATTAAATAATTGTAGTGATTAGTGAAAAAATGCGCTCCAAGTTTGATGAGCTCTCAATCTAGTAGGAAGAGCTGCATTTGGATTACTACAAAATTTTTCAAGTTCATGGAGGGCCTCTTGATCTTTGCTTCCCATCAGCAATAACAGTATCGAGGGTGTTGCGGAAACAGGTTCCCTTGAATACTTTATTGCGTTCTCATATTCATCATCCTGAATCACCACCCTTTCTAACTTCCCACTTCTTAGTTTGTAAAGGCAACAACCATGAATCCATCCGAGGGCTCAAGGGCAAATAAATTGGGGACAAAATACATATGACCACCATTTCATCATAATTGACATAAAAACCATGTAGCCTAATGTCTTGTGTGCTGTGTCTTTGTACGTTAACGTCGACCTCTTCTTTGTGAAAGTCACTATCATCCTGCACTCCCATTTTTCTTATCATTCATGACCGATATTTCCGAATTATATTGTTTTTCTTCATTGAGGTTTTCTTTCTACTTTGTACATATGCTTTTGTTCTATAATATTTCACTTTTCGGTGTGCTTTGACCCAAAAAAAAAACGAAGGAAAGATCAATCACAATATGATGATTGAAAATAACGGGTACCAATTGGATAAGCCCAAAAATCCAATCCAATAATCCATCAACTAAAAAATCATTTGATACTTTGATTGATTGTTTGCTTCCGCAAGCAAATGGGTTGTCTGCTGTGCTACGTCTCCGAATCCTAAGCTTGTGATTGGCAAATTTTCATAGGGATGAAAGAAAATAAGGAAGGAAAATAACTATTTTTTTTTCTTATTTTCCTCCCTCATGCTTGGATAAAAAGGAGGAGAAGGAAAATAATTTTTATTTTCCCTTGATTGAATAACCAATTATGGAAGGAAAGAAAAATAATATGTAATATATTTTCAATTTTACCCTTTATTAAATAAAACATTTGAATATATAATTGTATTGTATAATGATAAAAAAATAATTATTATTATTTGATTGATTTTATATGAAATTAAAATTTATATAATGATAAATATAATGTTAATACAAACAAATTCTAAAATTATTTTTATATTTGAAATGTTAAAAAAATATATTATAGATTGATTTATATTTTTTAAATATTAAAATGTAACAAAAATATTTTTAAATATATTTTTTAAATTTTGAAATATTACCCGGAAATTGTCGAGTGAAAATGAGAACAAATTAAGCAACTTTGGTTCGGTAGGTTCGGTTCGGGTTGTTTCAATTAAATTACATGTATTTTAAATTTGGTTTGATTCAAATGGGTTTGATTTATTAATTACTTCAGTTAATTCAATTTTTTTTGTTTTCTATATAAAAAACCAAACCAAAAACCTAAAACTGAATTTGTAAAAAAATATAACTGAATAAACCAATTTTATTAAGGGATCAAACGGAACTGAATCGAACCAGCTCAATTCTGTTGATTTTTCAGTTTGGTTCGGTTTTTGCTCAGATTCTGTAATTTTTTTACATTGTCCAGGGGTAGGATGATAAATTCTGTAAAATCCCTCCTTTCTTCCATATTTTCTCTCCATTTTGGAGATAAAATGAAGAGGGGGAAATTTGGATTATTTTCCTCTTCTTCCCAATCAAGGTAAAATATTTTTTCTCTCTTATTTTTCTCTCTCCCTTATTTTACTCTCTCCAATCACAGGCTAAAGGCATGAATACTCTTTTCAATATTTATAATTTAATTGATTTATATCATATTTTAATTTTAATATTATATAATTATCTATTATATTTAATTCTTTATAATAAATTTAAATATTTTTAATATTATATTTTAATTGTTACAATAGATAATTTTTAAAACATTAAAATCAAGAGACATACAGTACAAATATATAACTGATCTTGACATTACTCTTTTAAAGATAATTCCTTTTAATATGTTATCCAAAAAATAACTATTGCAAATAGGAATGATAAATGTCTTTTAAAATCTAAATATAAGAAAGAGGATAAGCATAGAACATTCCATATTTGTGTTTGATGAAAATGAAATGATTCAAAAGATAGATATGAGATAATTCACAAAATAAAAATATAAAATAAATACTAAGCCTAGTAATTAATACGTTTCGCTTTTAATGGATAAGGACTGCAGACCCAACCCCAACTCAACCACACCCTGCCATGGAACACGGCTACTGCGGGTCCCATCTTTCTTTGCATCGTAGTGTTATTACGAACATACTTATTTATTACCTAAAAAACAAGGCTTTTCTCTCTTTTATATTTTTTTTAAAAAAATTAGATAACATTTTGAATTAATTCTTATAATTCATTAATTTTAAAATAATTTTCATTATTAATTAATTTAATAAATTTAAAAAATTCATTAATATCTCTAATATTCGCAAAACTGGTTTTCAAATATAAAAATATTTTTCATTAAAAATTTAAATGATGTATATACATGTAGAGTTGATAATTTTTAACACGGTCCAATTAAATGATACAACACATGGTTAAAAGAGTTTGAATTTAGTATAAATTGATTTGAACCACAAATGAGTTAATCTATTTATTTATATATTTAAACAAGTTGATCAGTCTAACTTCAGCTTAACTCGCAATAGACATTATTAAATATTATTATATAATTAAGTCAATCGGTTAACATATAATATATAATATAAATATAAACATTTAAACACAACTTATATAAAACTATTTATATAAAAAAAATTTTGAATTTAATCTTATATTTATTTAGATTTTTAATATTTAGTCTCTATTTTTCAATATATAAATATTATTTAGTTAAAATTAAATGTGTATTTTTTGTCATAACACAATTAATTAAATGAGTTATACAACTCGTGTCATATAATTTGCTTCATAAACATGTTCATATTAGAGTTGAAGATTTTTTACACGATTAATCAAATGAATTGTATTTAGATTAAACATTTTTATATTACACATGTATTTTGACATATACAACACGAATTGCCATAATATATAAAACTTCTAGTCATAATACATTAAAAAAACAATATAACTCAACAAAGAGAATTTTAAAAATTTTGTATTCACCTAACAAATAAAATTTATAAAAAATCAAACATAAATTGCAATAATCAAAATCTATAAAATATTTTAAACATAGCAATTGTGATTTCTTATTATTTATGTATTAAAATATTAAAATTATAAATTAATAATACATCAAACATATTTATACTCTCTCTCTCCGCGCACGCGCGTATGCGCACACACACACATATATATATAACAAATTAATTATTACCCTTTTATGTATAAAGACATTAATATTTTAATTTAATTGATATAAATTTATCAAATTAATTACATATGTACATCTAGTATAAATAAGTATGTTGCATGTTACTATATATTTGTAATTTAAAGCCTTTTTTCTTTTTGTTTATTTTTTTCACATTTAAAATTTCACGCTTAAAGGGGTGAGCATTTATTCAATTTGATTTATTTAGTTAATTATTATTAATAAAATTATATCTTAAAACTAAATTAAATAAAAAATTTAAAAATTTAAAAATTAAAAAATCAAATTGAATAAATCAATATTTTATATTTACAAATCAAATTGAATTGATAACATTTTGATTTAATTTAATTTGGTTTGATTTAAATAAAATTACATGTATTTTAGGTTAATTCAATTCTATGGTTTATAAGTTTATTCATTTTTTAATAAATCTGGCTTATTCAATTTTTTATGTAGCAAATCAAATTGAAAACTAAAAATCATAATTTTTTAAATTAAATTAAATTGTAATAAAAATCAAATTAAACTAATTAAACAATGTCCATTTGGTCGATTTATTTGAATTCAATTTATCTATGCTTCTGTTGTATGTTTATTTAAAAAATTCGTTACTCCTTTATTTCATTTTGAACATTTTCATGTAGTGTATTTAACTTTTATTGTGTTAGGTTAAAGACATTGTTTTTTACAAAGCAAACTCTATTGATAGTTAAATTTATGTTTTATAATATAAAAAATTTGATTCAAATTCTCATAGCACTCATTTTTCAATATTTTTGATGTTATATATATATATATATATATATATATATATAATACAAATATAATAGCATATTTGGTTGTTTATTTAATTATTATCATATAAAAATTTAATTTAATGTTATTACATATCTCATTACAATTCTCCATGATTTTTTTTTTCAATTTAAGTAAAATATATTCGATAAATTTAAATATATTCTCAAAAATATTAAAAATGAAATGATTAATGAAAATATAATATGAGGCACAAGACCAGGGACGAAGCGAAACTTTGGCTCCCAAAACAAAAAATTTTCTCATATATAACATAGATGTATAAAAAAAAAATTATTAATTTCCTTTAAAAATAATTTATATACCCTTTCAACATATACTCTAAATTATTAATCCCCTTTAAAAATTATTGTTTTATTACAAAAATATAAATGAAAATGTTATAAATACTTATTTTTATAATATTAATAGTTCAATTTTTACCCTCCTAATATAATAATTCTGGCTTCGTCACTGCATAAGATAATATAAAGGTTTTAATGAAACTATGATCATAAGAAATAAACAAGAAATATAAAATAAATAAAATATTAATATAAAATAACTGAAAATACATTTTTACTTACAAAATATAATTATTAAAAAAAGCTTGAAAACCAAAAATATTATATATCTTCTAAATTATTGACTCAATTTTGATTTTTATTTATATTGCAACGGTGGGGAAGGCTAAAAGTGCAATCAACTAAAAAATTTGAATTCTTATTTGGGTTGGTATTTGAGAAAAATAATACTACTAAAGTTTGTTGAAGATGATAATGAAACTCAAAAGTCAAAATTTTTTGCTGGGTGTGGCGTGGGAATGGGAATCCATAAAGCCACCTCCGCCTCCGCCGTCCAACGCAGCACAGGTTGTCTTCCCATTTGTGGCCAGCGTGCGAAACACATGAATGGTCTCATCGTCTTTGACAATCATGACGTGTTCTTTTTTTATTAGACCAACAAAATGCAAAGGCATGTGTAACGACACCGTAGTAGCAGTTGGTAGGTCCCACAAAGCTTGCAGTGGGTGTGGGGCTTAGTGAGCTCTTGCCTTTCAAGACAACGAAAGTGGGCCTACGTCGTCTTCTGTCAAATCTCGGGGAGCATGAAAGGTCCGTACGAGAGATCGCGGGAACAGAAGAAGCGGATAAGATGAGGAAAATGGAAATAGTTTGGTGACCCCCGGTCCCTCCCCTCCCTACATTTTATCGGCATCGTACTCCCGCAATTCCAGGAACGCCCCCCAACCCATCATTATATATATATAATTGAAATATTCTCATATTAATTTATATACTATTAATCAATATTAAATTTTCTATTAAATGATTTTAAGAGTGTATTGTTCGTATTGTTCAGATGCATAAGTCTCTGAATATTGATGTAAAAATCGAATTCAATCAAATAAAAAAGTTTATCTTAATTATTTATACTAGTTCTTAAAATTTATTTATAAATTTTATACTATTAGATGAAAATTTTATCTATTTAAAAAATATATTTATAGAATCACTTTATATATCCATTAATAATATAATTTTTTACACTTCATAATGATTAAAAAAAGTGGTTAGAAAAGAAGGTTAATTTGGTAAATGGAAGTGGAAAGGGCGTACTAATAAATGCTGAATAAAACTACAAAAACGCATGCGAGGAGGAGAAGAGGAAATGGCGCGGTCGAGCAGCCGCGTGAGTTGTCGGTCCTCTGTGTCAGTGAGGAAATAAATATTGTGCGTTAAAGTGGGTGTCGTTTCAGCCCTCCGCCTCCCCAGCTGTTAATTTTTAATCATTACAAATTTACAGCTCATCTTCTTCACTCGTCATAATTTCTCTGTTTCCGTCCACACTAGTATTTTATTTGTTTGCACCTAAACATTTTATTTTAATATGGATCAAATTGTTAAATAGACTATTGAATTTATTCTTAAGTGATAATCGAACATAATATAAATTTTTTCATCAAATTTATATCTAAATTTATATTTTTTATTAAATTTATCTCTAAACAGTATTTTTACATATTATTATTTTTATATTTAACTCATTTCTTTTTATATATACTGCCGTCACAAATATATAGTTGTGTCAAAGTGAAATTTTATTTTTTTTAATTTAGAAATTTAAACATTTTTTAAATTTAGAAAAACTTATATTTTTATTAAAATATATTTAAGTATGTTTTTCTTAAATATATTTTCTGATTATATAATTTTATTTGTTCTTTCAACTATAAGAGATATAAAAAAATAAATTAAATAAAATTATAATAATATATAAAAATATTATTTAAAAATAAATTTAATAATCATTTATTGTTGTTAGATTACTAGTGAGAGAGTATTTGATAAGTTAACATTCTATGATAGTACACAAATAACTTTCGTCACGGGCGCTCAGTTTTATAACATAAAATCAGCATTTGCAGCGTTTGTATTAGATCCCTTCCTGCAGTGGCGGACGGCTCAAACACGAATTTTAAAAGTTGGGTTAAGTGGTTACAAATTTTTATTATTATTTTTAGTGGTTACAACTTTTTTTTTATTTTTACTCAGGTTTGATTTTTAGAGTAAATTTAAATGCATTTCATAATATTGATGCATCTTTAAAATTATTTTAAAAAATGTTTAGATATTGCTTGGCTTGAAACTCTTTTTAGTATGACAAAATTATATTATAATCTAGTTTAATTATTAATATAAATTAGTTTGATCAATAAATAGTTTAATCAATAAATTTTATTTGTTAAATTAAATGATTTGTAAAAAAAAACCTAGATTATAATCTCTTAAAAAAAAATAATAGAACCAGCGTTTTACTAAAAAGTTACTAAATCATATTTTTTTCATTTTATTCTTATTTTATGTCATTTTATATTTTTGCAGCTACTTTTATTAAACACTTTAATATTAATTAGTTAGATTGTCAACTGTCAGATTTTCAGCTATTAGATTATCAATTAATAATTAAAATATTAGCTAATAACTATATTATTAGTTAGTTTTTTCAAATAGAGCCTGAGAGTTTTTAAATTAGAGATTTTATAAAATCTATGAATTAGAGTTAAATCCATCATTTGGTAAAAGATATCACACTCCACGAATTTTGTAAAATGTATTCTACCCCAAAATTTTTCATTTCGAGAATTTTCATTTTCCTACCTAAAATCTATTATTTTTAATAAATGATGGATTATTATAATATTTTTTATTCTAAGATTATCTCAAATAATCCATGGATTTTATGCCGAAACTAAATAATAAAATTTTTAAAATCCATTGATTTTGTTATCCATGGTTTTTAAATCCATTGATTTTATTAAATCCATTAATTTTAAATTATCTGAGCCATAATGAGACCTTAATTTTAATTAATTTATAAATTAAATTGAGAATTTTTTTAACTCTATATATAGTACTGATAAAATATTATAAATTTTATCATAACATTCTACTTTATATCTTATTTCTAAAGTTATGTTATAAAATTCTTTTATTTTTATATTATCAAATTAAATAATCATTTATATTTTGACCAATATTCTATTACTCAAATAATTGTAAAATACTAAAATCTTTTATAGATTTTATCATAATACACTATTTTACCTCTTTTTTTTTTAAATATATTTTGAAACTTATACATTTTGGCATTGTTAAACTAAATAGTTATTTTATTATATTTTAGTAATTAAAATTAATATAGGGTCCTCAAAAGTAATTGCGCTAAAATAAATAAGTCTTAAAATGTATTTTTTAAAAATATAAACATATTAGTGAAAAAAAATGATAAAATCTAAGCAGATTTTAGTATTTTATCTTCTTTGAATAATTAAAAAAAAAATCTGAAAATAACTACTTAGCTCAATGATGTCAAAATACAAATATTTTATAGTATGTATTTTAAAAATAAAAAATAAAGTAGTATATTATGACAAAAACTCAAAGATTTTTTAGTATTTTATCCAATAAAGTAATCCTAAATAAAGAAATAAAAATTACAATAGTATATTGTTCAAGTCTATCTTACAAGAAATTATCCATTACATGTGGAGCAATCCCCTTTCCTCTTTTTGAAGAAATGGATTGATCCCATTTTGTTGGTTTATTGCTTTGTTCATGCAAATTCTTAGACTATTTGTTAATTTAGTGGACAAATATTGTTTTTATGTTTTTCCTATTTATCTTGTATTCTAATCGTATGTTTATATTGATTTTAATTTATTTATGTATTGATGCTACCTAAAACAATATAAAGGAGTGTACAATTCAAAATCTTAATTAAAGAAAAACCGTTCAAACTCAACATAAGGAATTATTTTGAGTATGTCCATCTAATATAGACTTTTTTTTAAAAAAAAAAAGATACACTACAAATATGTAATAATGATATAATATACGTAATAATGTTGATAACTATTATCTTCATTCAACAAAAAAAATCCAATATATAATATGGCACTATTACAAAATGAATTATAAATAATTTAAATATTAGGAATATTTTTTATTTGAATAAAAAAACCATTCAAATTCAAAAAAAAAAAAGTTTTGTTTTGATTATATCCATTCAATATAATATACATGATAATGCTAATAATTTAAATAATCATATTCTAATCCTTCATCTAATAGATAATACGATATTACCTACCCAATGAAATGTAATAATTTGAATCTTACTTTTGATAATATCTATCCAAATCCAAAAGAAGACAAACTAATACTCTAAAATGCAAACAAAATCTTCATACTAATCTCATTACTTTGATTTCACATTTAAATGATGAGGCATGGTTAATAGTTTTCCATCTCAAAAATACCTAACTCAGTGTAAAGAAAAGAGACAGTGGATTTGACGCATTCACCATAAGCAAACCAATCAAATGTTATAAATAATGTCATGGTGATAACAATGGCATTAATATTCTCCTAAAAAAAAAACAATGGCATTAATATTGTCTTATCATACTTTGGGTATTTATTTTGTTAAAAAAAAGTAATAGGTTTTTCCCATTTTAGTTTTGGAAGAAGTCTATGTACGTCAAGAGTTGATTTAAGTAGGGGAGGCATGGTCAATGTATACTACTCTCTCCCTTCCAAATTTTCTATTTACTTTATTTTTATACATATATGAAAAATATAAAAAATATAATTAAAATTATTAATTTTATATACTTTTTTCAAATATATCCTACATTCACATTAAAAATATATAATAATAAATGTTATTAAATTGTTAATTCTTTAATATAAATTTAAAGATAATTAATATTACAAAGTTGACTAATATATATCAAATAAAAAAATTTAGTAAATCAAAATTTTAAATTTTTAATTAGAAAAAATTCATTTTGAAATTACATATCAAATAATTTTCATTCATTGAAGTTTATCCACTAAATATCAATTTTATTCAATTTTTCAATAAATGCATTAAATATTTGATGTTTATAAAATTTTGATAATAATGCATTAAATAAAAATATAATTAATAACTAGTAAATTAGTTATATTTTAAAAAATAAATAAAAAAATTTAAATTGAAAATTGGAAACGACATGAGTAGTGTTATTATTGTTATTTACCTTACAAAATAATAAAATCTGGGCCCACCATACTACTGAAGGATAATGGTTTTTATTGCACAGTGCATACTAACCTTTCAGGTCTTAGGTAACCTCACTTCATCCACAATCACAATTTCTACGTTATGCCACACGTCAGGCCTGAACTATGTGCATTGATATGATTGCCAATTTGCACAAGAAAAAAAAGCAGAGAAAACATTGGGAGATAGTGACATTGAAGAAAAAAGTATGATTTTTTTTTTCCTAATAAAAGAAAAGAAGATATGAGCGTTGAATGTCGTTAATGTAAAATTTATTTTAATTTAAATATATACATTTTATAAAATTTTTATGATTCAAACAAAGTCTAATGGGATTTTTTAATTTTTTTTATTATTTTAGACCATTTTTCATTTTTTTACTGTTTTATTTATTTTTTAGTTTAATATATACAAATCTATTTTATTTTTATAATTTTATTTATTTTATTTTGTAATTCTGATAGAAGTTTTAAATTTTTTCATGAAAATATGATTCATCTTGTATAAAAGTCATTATTATTTCTTTATGAAATTGATGTATAATATTATTAAAGTGATCAGTTTATTTTGTCATCGTAATTTAACTAGATTCGTGTGAAAATAAAAATATCGAGTCGTAATTTAATATAACTATTGAGTGCGCGTGCTTTTTTGCTATTATGTACAGTTCAATATTCTGTTAATATGATTGTGTTTTTATAAAAGAAAATTCTCACATTTTAAATCAAATTCTATATATTTGTGCCAATATAATTTGTTATGAATTATAAAATTTATTTTTTTATAAATATAGATATTTTTGTATTTAATATTTTATAAATACAAATTATTTTCTTCTTATCTAAAATAGGTGTAATAGATAGTGTTTTGATTTACGAAAAATAACAAATAAAACTCATTGGTAGGAATACTTTCCTACTTAGCTTCATCCACATCTTTCGCTTCAGCATGTATTGTTACTACTGTGTCATCAATCTTGCAATACTTTTATTTAGTAGATACCATTTTTCAAAATTATTCCACAGAATTGATAAATTTTAAATATTAAATGTTAATTTCTCAAAAAAAATATTTAATTGAGACAAATCACCAAATGACATTTGGTGTCAATGCATTAATGCAAATGAAATATTTTTATTATTTATTAATTAATTATAAGTTCATAACACATTCGACAAATGTATATATAATTTTTTTAAAATATATTAATTATTATTATTATTTTAAAAATTTTCAAATAGAAATGTGTAATGTTTCATGGGCTAAAAATTTTAATGATTTATTCAGTTGTTTTAATTTTAATTTATGATGATATAGATTTATATTTTGAAAAAAATATAAAATATAAAAAATAAGATAAAGAAAAGGGGCAGTTGGGTAATAAGATGGAAAGAAGCGAGGGCATTGATGGAGGACAAGAGGTGAAGAATATAACGTAAGACCAACCACAGTTACAATCTAACTCTTTCTCTGTAAAATCAAAGTATATAGCAATAATTTATTATATAATATAAATATATATAATTGTTTTTGACTTTAACAATAATAATAATAATATTATTATTATTTATACGTCCTTAGTTTATCCATTAATTACCATTTCAGCTTTCCTCTGTTGAATGAACGAAATTGATACGCTTCCACTTTTTATATTTCATTTTACTTTCAAATTTACTCTGTTTCTTTGATATAATATATTTGTTGAAATTTATTTGCTTTATATACGTACATATTTTTTATTGATAAGTTGGTTTCGTTAAACAGGTCGGTTTCAAAACCATAAATAAAACTCTCAAAAATCTCACCGGTTTCGAACCTAACACTACACCTCTGCTCTGCCCTTCTCACCTTTTTTTTTTTTTTTTGAAATAGCCCCTCTCATCTTTTTTTTTTTTTTTTTAAATAGCCCTTCTCATCTTCTAATCTTCATTCTATCCAATCTTTACTATATTATTATATCTTTATATTCTAATATAAAGTCTACTCCTAACAGATACTAACATTCTTTCTTTCTTTCTTTCTTTGAAGATACTTACCTTGTTTTCTTGTAAGTGCTGTGCACATTATCCGTTTCTGTTTTTTTTTTTTTTTTGTTGCATTTTCTTGAGGTTTGTTTCGTTTAGGGGAAAAGGAGCAAATGGGTTCTTGGGATTGGATGTTTTCTGGGTTTTTCTTGGCATTTACTGTTGTTTCTAGCCAACCAAACAGAGTTTGTTCTTGTTCTTGTTTTCATTTGGTTTGTCTTGTGATTTTATTGGCAGGAATACTCAGCAGTTAGTTAGAAAGAAACTCTCTTTATTTCATCAGTTTCAATATTTCAGGTAATCTTTTTCTCTTTTGATTCTTGGATTACATACTTATGATTGTTAACAGAAATGATAAGATCTAAAAGGTTTGGATATGGTGTGGACTTTCATTTCTTTCTTTTTTTTTCTTTTTCCCTCTAAATTTAACTGTCATTCTTTATCATCTTTCTGTCTTTGTCTAATAGGCACTTTCTTTCTTTTATGTTTAATGAAGTCACTTGTGCTTTAAGAAACTCCAATTGTTTTGTTCTTCCAAATCTCTCTCTCCCTGTGTTTTCCCTTTTACTGTACATGTCATACCTTCAGATTATTTTTAAGTTCTTTAGCTCTTAAAAAAGCTTAAATAGTTGATAAGACATAAGGTATGATTGAAATTGTATGCAGCCCATTATTTCTGATAGATTTCTTTTAATGCCTGTTTCTGGATTAAAATCTTTTTCCAAGGAAGGAAAAGTTGATATCAGGAAGATAATATATATATATATATATATATATATAGACACACACATACCAGTTTGGTTGTGGTCCTTTCTGGCAAATCAATTTTAGCTGCTGCAGATAAAGCCCATCTGTAGAATCTGAAAATTAAAGTAATATATAATATGTCCATAAATGTGGCCAAAAGAATTTTATTCCTCCTTTCCTTCTTTATTTTACTAATTTAAGAATTCAGCAATTATGAATTTATGACTAAGAAGGATATAACTATTGAATAGCTGTGTGGAATCTTATCTTTTGCATTACTGAAAATTTTTCTTCCTTATATCTAACATCTGCCTATTCAATAGAACACATAATGATGAGGTTGTGATATTCTAAGTAGGTATGTTATCATGCCAAAGAAATGGATATCTTGATATATATAAAAAATCTTGATAAAAAGATAAAAGATATTGAAATTAAGTTCTTTTAATGCATCAAATATTTTCTGTACTTTTATTATTCTCTCTTGCTTTTTCATCATCTGAGTTGTGAGAATTTCAATGAAAAGGTGAGAAGGATGAAATCCATCACCGCCAAATCTACCTTATCAAAATGTAATCCTCTGGCCATTGCTATAATTGGAAGACAGATCATGTAATTCATTGGTTTTGCTGGAACCTAATAAATACAAAGGCTTGTGTAAGAAGGTACTGTGCATTTATAAAATTCTTTGTAAATTAGCTGAATGTTTCTAGTTTTCAATCATCCAGCTTTATAAAATTGAATTCGATCATTACAATTTAGGTTAAATGAACTATTTTCATGTTTGCTTGATCCTAGGAGTAATAAAATTCGATTGAGAAAAATGTGTTGCCTGATTTGAGCTAATGAAACCTGGTATGTATATCAATCATTTGCTCATGTTCCCTTTTTTCCTTAAATTCTATATGTATTATTGTATAGCGTTATTTTTCTTTCGTTATGAACCGATTTTATTGTCGGAAAAGTCAAAGAGCTATGAGATTGAGATTGGGAATAGATGTCCAATACCTAGTTGACTTCGTTTCAACTGGTCCCTTCTTGTCGGATGTTATGGTTATGTGGTTGTTTTGTGAGATTAAGAATTTGATGGTCCTGACATGTTTAAAGTCTCATTGTGTTGATGTCTGTACTTGATGGAAAATCACAAGCACATTTTCTTTTCTTTTCAACCGTGAATTGCTCACGACTATATCTACGAGACATTAGTAACAGCAGGACCTCTCTTGCTTCTTATCTTACTTTACTCTGAACCTTTTGTAATCGTGCTCCGTAACTTCATATGGTTTGATTGTGCTCTCAAAACATGTGAAATTCCATGTATATCTTAATCATAAATTAGAAACCTGTATCTTCACAGAGGAAGAAGCATATGTTATTGTAGCTCAAGACTTGGCACATTTTCATCTGATTGCAGTTAAAGGGGTTTGCTCTTCATGCCTGCAGGTATTTTAATCTCTATTTTTTTATATTATCACTTCAAATCTCGTTTTGGAGGAAGACAAGGCAGGGCATTGATTCTGTTATCTTTGTACAGCTAAATAAACAGTAGGAAACATTCAAATTAAATCTGGCAACGATGTTGTCTAGATCTTGCTTAAATTTGTTGGACTTAGTATCTGGAGGCATGATGAATTTCCCTCAAACTCCTAGATCTCTTCCCAGGGTGATGACTGTACCAGGAATTTTTTGTGAAACAGATGGTGGTGGAAGCAATGATGGAGAGACAGATGCTCCATCATCTGAATGCTGCAAGAAGATAATTATAGTGGCAAACTTTCTTCCTTTACATGCTCAAAAGGATTTAAAATCAAGTAAATGGTTGTTCAGTTTTGATGAGGATGCACTTTTGTTGCAAATGAAGGATGGATTCTCAGTCGATAAAGAGGTTGTTTATGTAGGATCTCTAAACGTTGATGTTGATGCAAGTGAACAAGAAGAAGTTTCCCAGAAACTGCTGGAGGAATTTAACTGTGTGCCCACATTTCTTCCACCTGATCTTCACAAAAAGTTTTACCATGGTTTCTGCAAGCACCATTTGTGGCCTCTTTTCCATTACATGCTACCTATGTGCCCTGATCATGGTGATCGTTTTGACAAGTTGCTGTGGCAGGCTTATGTCTCTGCTAACAAAATTTTTGCAGATAAGGTTATGGAAGTGATTAATCCTGAAGATGATTATGTTTGGGTTCATGACTACCACCTAATGATTTTTCCTACTTTCTTGAGGAAGCGTTTCTATCGAGTTAAGCTTGGCTTCTTCCTTCACAGCCCGTTCCCCTCATCAGAAATTTATCGAACTCTGCTAGTTAGAGATGAAATTCTGAAGGCACTGCTGAATGTAGATTTAATTGGTTTTCATACATTTGATTATGCTCGCCACTTTCTGTCTTGCTGTAGCCGAATGCTGGGACTTCACTATGAATCAAAACGTGGTCATATTGGACTTGAGTACTTCGGCCGCACAGTATACATCAAAATATTGCCTGTGGGAGTTCATATGGGCCGACTTGAATCTGCTCTTAATCACCCCTCTTCTTCCATCAAGGTCAGAGAAATCCAGCAACAGTTTAAGGGGAAAAAGATTGTTCTTGGAGTTGATGACATGGACATTTTCAAGGGCATTAGTCTGAAATTGTTAGCCATGGAACAGCTTTTGCAGCAGAATCCCGATGTGCGGGGAAAAGTTGTCATGGTTCAAATTGTTAATCCTGCAAGGAGCTCAGGGAAAGATGTACAAGAAGCAAAAAGGGAGACATATTTGACTACTACAAGGATAAACAGTTTTTATGGTTTTCCAGGCTACGAACCAGTGATCCTGATTGACCGTCCTGTACCTTTTTATGAGAAAACAGCATATTATGCATTGGCTGAATGTTGCATTGTTAACGCGGTGAGAGATGGAATGAACCTGATCCCATATAAGTACATTGTTTGTAGGCAGGGGACTCCTAAAATGGATGAAGCTCTGGGAGTTACTTCTGGATTGCCTCGTGCAAGTACACTTGTTGTTTCAGAGTTTATCGGTTGCTCGCCATCTCTGAGTGGTGCAATAAGAGTAAACCCATGGGATGTTGAGGCTGTAGCAGATGCATTAAGTGTGGCACTTACCATGCCTGAGGTAGAGAAGCAATTGAGGCATGAGAAACACTATCGATATATTAGCTCTCATGATGTGGCTTATTGGGCTCGAAGTTTTGTGCAGGACTTGAAGCGCGCATGCAAAGATCATCACAGTAAACGTTGCTGGGCTATTGGTTTTGGTCTGAACTTTAGAATTTTGTCACTTTCGCCTAGCTTCAGGAAGCTTTCCAATGAACTTATAGTCTCCGCATACAAGAGGACATATAGGAGGGCAATATTTTTGGATTATGATGGCACAGTGATGCCTCAAACTTCCATTGTTAAAACCCCGAGTCCTGAAGTCATATCTGTCCTGAATAATCTTTGCAGTGACCCTAAGAACACTGTGTTTATAGTAAGTGGCCGGGGAAAAGATTCTCTGAGTGATTGGTTTGCTGAATGTGATAATCTAGGCATAGCAGCTGAGCATGGATACTTCATGAGGTATGTTATTTGGAATTGTATGTTAAATATCTAGGAAAAATACGTATTTTGCCCCTAAATTTTTCACGTTTATTTTAATAAATTCCTGAACTATTATTTGTATACATTGAACTCTTAGACTTTTATTTTTTGTAAGTCCTTAATAACATTAAAATAAAAGTTGGAGGCTCATTTTATACAAATAACAGTTCGGACTAATTAATATAAACACAAAAAGTTCAGGGGTCAAAATATATATTCATACTTGTTTAATTATTGTAATCATCATCATCATAGGTAAACAACTTGTTTAATTATAATTACTCTAGTTTTGAATTAATCAACTTGTTTAATTATCATTTGTTATCATCATCATCATCATCATTACTATTATTAGGCAAAAATAAATATTTAAGCTGCTAACTAAACTATTATTTCTATATACTGAGCCATTAAACTATAAAAAGCCCTCAATGGCATAAATTATAAAATTCTAAGAGCTCAATTTATACAAATAATAGGTCAAGAGTTTATATATTAACATAAACACAAAGTTTAGAACTAAAATATGCATTTTACCAAACTCTAGATTTCAAATTTTATCAATGAGATGATACAGAGTCCTACCTGGTTCAAATTCTACTTGCTTAATGATGAATTATTCTGTATTTATTAGAGGGCGCACTGTGGTAAATGGAATTTCTGTTTTTCAGAATTTTGGAAATGTTTTATCAATTCCTTCTGTTATTAAGGTTAACATTTTTCTTCTTGTAGGTGGAATAGGATGTCCAATTGGGAAACCAGCTCCTTTGTGGCAGATTTTGATTGGAAAAGAATCGCAGAACCTGTGATAAAATTATATACAGAAGCAACTGATGGTTCCTATATAGAGACCAAGGAAAGTGCCTTGGTATGGCATCATCAAGATGCCGATCCAGATTTTGGATCTTGCCAGGCCAAGGAACTGTTGGATCATCTTGAAAATGTTCTTGCAAATGAGCCAGTAGTCGTCAAGAGGGGCCAGCATATTGTTGAAGTAAAGCCACAGGTATACATGCTTTTTGTCTACAGCTGTTCTGTTTAATTGGATTTCTCGTGGTCGAAGGTCTAGTCTAATAATGACCCATTGAAGTGCTGCAGGGAGTAACTAAAGGGCTTGTAGCAGAGAAAGTTCTTTCTGCGATGATCGCTAATGGGAAACCCCCAGAGTTTGTGATGTGCATTGGGGATGATAGATCTGACGAAGACATGTTTGAAAGCATATCAAGCACCGCTTCCAGTTTTTCATTTCCTTCGGCGCCAGAGATCTTTGCATGCACTGTTGGGCAAAAACCAAGCAAAGCTAGGTACTACCTCGATGATACTGTTGATGTACTGGCTTTGCTTCAAGGATTAGCTATTGCTACAAGTTTAAGGTCCAGA
The DNA here is from genome assembly GCA_949677035.1 of Omphalea diandra. Taxonomy (NCBI): domain Eukaryota; kingdom Viridiplantae; phylum Streptophyta; class Magnoliopsida; order Malpighiales; family Euphorbiaceae; genus Omphalea; species Omphalea diandra. The sequence goes on along the minus strand of CATIWR010051722.1, from coordinate 7,485 downwards.
TATAGCACAGAAATACAAGTTTCTTTTGATAACGCAGTTTGAAAGTCAATACAAATCTGTGCCTCCTCGTGCACTGATGATACAAGGTAAAGAAGTAGAATTGGAAGGATGGAGAAAGAATGCATGTTTCGATGCATCACTACTTGATACAATTCAGAAGTTTTCTCATGACAGTAGTTAATATTAACTTATTCATCCCATACAGCGGCCCAGCACCGATGCCGCCTTCTACAGGAGAAATTGACTGGCACACGCCCTTGTTTTTTTCTTTCTTTTTCCCTGATCTCTAGATTGCCGGAGGATGAGGAGCTGGTGTATGTATGTTTTGGTGTTGGTTGTGCAGTTCACAGATTTAGATGCCATACTAATGAGGAGACAATTTTCTTCTATACATGAAATGGTTTTTTGGCTCATACATCGAAGTCATTCTTTTCACTGTGGAAGTCCATCCTCTCAATTTTTGTTAGTCTGTCATTTTCAAGTGCTTATGTCATTTTTGACCTCATCAACATGCAAGCATAAAAAAATTGTGGTTTAGAAGCAAGAGAAATAAACGTTTTCGTGCAGACTCGTGGGTTCAATTCCTTGTTAAGGTGTTCAGCGAGGCTAAACTTAATTTCTAAATGGTTAGGCTTTGTTAGGCCCTGGCCCATAGTTTTCTAAATGGTTATGCTGTTCGAGTAGATTTAACAGTAAAGAAAGATCAATCCTCTGTGTGGTGTGAAAACGCAATGTCTGTAACGTATCATGGGCTCGTCCAACAAAGAATCCAACTTTTTAAGTCGAAGGAATTTTTTTTTTTTTTTTTTTTAACTTGACTGCAAGCAGTGGAATAAAAATCAATGAAAAGAGAACTTTTTACCAAGTGTTCAAGAAAAATTGGAGAAATGGCTTCTCATCACTTCACTATCCTCTTTTTGCTTGTGTTGATCACTTTCTTGCTTTCCCAGGTACATTTGTATTTCTGTTCGCAATCAAATTTATTGCTAAAATCTTGTAGTTTTCTTGATGTGTATATGATTGGAATTCGTGTAGGTTTGTGATGCTAATGAGCCGTGCGATTACCAGAAGATCAAACATTTATCATCGCCATTCGAATCATCTCTTGAATCGCTACAGAAACAAATAAAGCAAGTTATTTTCCTCTTTCTTTCCTTATAATTTTCGTTTTTCTTGAATATCCACTTCGATCGATCGCCTAAAAAATCTGGAAGATGAAATAAAGTTGAAATCTTTATGGGCACACACACATAAATATGTACTATTGGTATGAGGTTGATGCCTTTTGTCTTCTTGGTTTCGCAATCTGCAGGTATACATTCGCGGACAAGGGTCTTCTTCGCCGTGCAATGACCCACCCATCATTTTCCGGGGAGAACAACCGGGCGTTGAGTGTTCCTGGCCATCATATCATTAATGCATTTGTGTCTCTGTACTACATGGGCAAGGACATTGATATCTCCTCAAAAGAACTGAACAACAGGATAGCTAAAATCTCCAATGTGGAAAACTGTGCTGTTGATGGAATGAGGTTAGGGTTGGACAAGGTGGTTAGAATTGCTTCTAAGACTCATTCAACCGACCCTTCGGTTGTTTGTGATGCTTTCAGGGCGGTGTTTGGTGCTGTTGCTGTTGATACTGGTAAGTCTGATGATGCTGGAAGTGTTTTCTGGAGTGTTCATTCTGGTGATGTTGGCAAAGCTCTTGCATTGTAACTTTAGATTCTTGTTATTTTCTGTTAATAGAGAAATATGCGTTATTTTGTCACTTATGGTGTTGTAGTCTTTAGATTGGGCTGGCCGTCAGTGTAGTTTGCGATCAAAACTCTGCTTGCATTTGATTAACATTGAGCTTATTAGTTATGTGTTTGGTTATGTTGGAAGTAATACTTCTTTATTTAGAGTCCCCTTTTGTTGTCTTTTGTTGTTTGTGTTCTCACAATTTCACTTATTTTGTGTGTTTGTTAAGATGGTTTGAGATATGTTTACACGATGAAATTTCAGGAATTGCTCTCTTGTATGAGGGGTTAGAACATACTGAAGTAATTGGTGATAAGAAAGGAAAAGACGGATTCAAAATAACATGGAGCGAAGTTTTGAGAAAAGATCTTATGGTTTTATATCTCGTGGATGATATTGCTCAAAATCATGCAAAATAGAGAAAATAGATCCATGTGACTGATACCGACTAACTTGGGATTAACGCTTTGTTGTTTTTGCTTTGGATAAGTTAGCTGATGTTAAATTAGACAATACTTGTGCTTAATGGTACTATAATCATCATGATGTGTGAGGTTATGAGTTTGAACATGAGAGCTTAATTAACTATAAAAAGTTAAAAATACATGTTAATCTAATGCTATTTGACTTTGGTGAAATGATAATACAATCTTGATGAGGTAAAAGCAATGTTTGAAGGTTGTGATTTGCAGTTGAATGAAACTTAGTTCCTAAAGTAAGACTTCGAGTATGTTGGATTTGGTTCAAGAATGACTGACTGGGGAGACAAGAATGGGAGGAGATCCTATTATTCTGCCCTAGCACACTAATGCCTGCTTAACATAAATGTGTGCTAATTGCTTGCATGACTGTGAATACATCATTTGTGCTTAATATTGTTATTTGGGACAAAGTTCTTAATATTGTTGAGCTTCCAAATGATCACTTCACTGCTTAGCTGAAGATTTCCATTTGCCTTGTGCATGGGAAGACTACGATGCCTCTCTCTCTGCGATTTCACCTTGGAGTTTTAACTTTTAATGTATCAAACAAATATAAAAATATAGATTTGCCCCCTGGAAGTTATTCAGTTTGATGAGTCTTTGCACATATAATATGTCTATGAGCATTAGGTGACCTCCTGTGATCAACGGGCAAGTTCTCTAGGAAATAATTAGGCTGCTAAGCTTGATTGAACTCATGGACTAATGTAATACACAAAATCCCTCATCTCAATTCTCAGATGAGAACTAATGTAATCAGAAGCCTCGTTCTAAGAAATGTTATTAAAGGCGAGATTGAGAAGATTTATGATTGAAAATCTCAAGAGCAAAATTAATTATTTTTAGATTTAGTAGCTAGATATTGTCAGTATTAAATCTCACAAATAAAAAACTTAACAATTGACCAGAATCAATTAAATCTAATATATAGGTAATGCCATCAATCAAAGGTGAGTATTTAGGTCAAAAACTGTCAAGTCAAGTAGTATTTATATAGATACATCGTCAATTAAAGAAGAACACAAGAAGCAGAAAAATGGAGATATGAAGAAAATAATGTATTTTGTGTATAGGGTTTAGAACCCTTAAACTGTATATATTAGTATTATACAAGAATCCTACTGCAATACAAAGTTTATCTACAGAGCCTTAGATATGTATAAACTCTATCTACAAGCATTATTAGTTGAACTAACACCAAACACTTGTGAAAATATGAAGATCTTATCTCTAAGCCCAAACTTATTCGAGATTACATCTTTAAGTCCACATGAATAAGTTCTAAACCCAAAATTTCTTACTAATTGCCCATAGAATGGGCTCAGGTTTGAAGGCCCATAAAATGAGGCTGTAAATAATGCCCCTATAATTCTATAACTTATTGAATGAGTTATAGAATTATATCAAAAGAAAACCTCATTTTCCTAATGACGTCATTAACCACTTAACCAATATTTACAATTTCACTTAGGCGATGCTTGGCCAAGACCTAACAAAATTGATCTTAAACAAAATGTTCGCCCAATATAGTGATCAATTCTGAGCAACGGTGGTTTGCCTTTTAACCTAGTAGCATATCATGTTTAAGAATAAATGGATCAAACAATCCTTATGTTTTGGGCGATGAACGCTTAACAAGATTCTACTTCATAATTTCTTTCACTCATCATTTGGGAGAACTCTAATCGATAAATATGAACCCTTTTCTTTGAGTGATGTTCGTTCATCACTCCACACTTCTCTCATCAAAGCTTTATTTTAATCCCATTTGAGTGATAATCGACCATTCATTATTTCCTTAACAAGCTTGCCATTTCCTTGCACAAGGAAGTTGTTGCTTGCAAATTCACCTTTTTTGGGTGACCATCGACCATGGATAATCTAATACCCAACTTAATGATCCTTCGTCCAAAGGCTTGGCCAAAATCAAGAATCATCACTTTGGCCCTAAATCTTTTAAAATAAAAATCAACTTCTAGAAGTTCCATCAGGAATGTAACAACGTAGTATGGCAACTGAAAGCACATATTCTAGGAGGTTCTTTGGGAAAATAGAATAATAAAATTTACGACCTTTGAAATTCCAACCTTTTTTTTATGCCAACGGTAATTAGTTTGAATTCTCCGACGCTCTGTATTCACCTTTTCTTATAAATACCTTCGGAGGTAAATTATTTTTCACTTCTCTTTCAATCTTCAAAGCTTTTCTCTCTAGAATTTTAGCTTATAAAGTAAGTCTCCCTTTTTCTTTACTTTCTTAATCTCCTCAAATCTCACTTTTCTTGCCCATTACAAAATCATCTTGAAGAAAAATGACAGAGTCTAAGAGATCTCAGGACATAATCTCAACACAAATCTATCAAGCCTTTAAGGTGAATGCTGATGATCTTCTAGTCAACTATCAGGTATTAGTACCTTACATAAAGGCCCTTACTTATGGTCTGGGTCCTTCTTTGGATTGTCCTGTAGATTTTCATATTGATCAAAAGAACTTGGGCGATACTTATATTTATATGGTAAGGGAGTCATTTGTTCTCCCATAGTACCAATTGAAGGGATCACATTCCTTGCAACATTGTAAGTAAAAACCATACTTAAGCCTTGAGCCATTGGATTGTGTTGGTAGTAAGGTGGTGGTTGAGCATTCGGTTGGAAAGCTTTATTAGAAAGCACTTTGACGTGCAAGGATGCCTTTCTGGTTGAATGACGAGCTGCTAAATGCTTAAGAGTTGAGAGAATTCCTAGTTCAGTATTACCTAGGCAAGTGGGAATTTGCACTGCTCCTAGTTCTCTTTGAGCAAAAGGCCTTCTCGAGCTAGAGGTCTTAGTTGAAAATCTCTGGTCTGGCGCTAGGGCTTGCCTGCCTTCAACCAAAGTGGTTAATTTGTCAAAGTGATTATTCATTTGGTCTAGCCTCATTCAAATGTCCTTTTGGGCGACCTTATTATCTTCCACCAATAGTCAAATTACAGTGGACATCTAGTTGATCATGTTGTTGAACATGGTGTGGTTTTCGATCGCGATTTGGCTAGTGATCTGAGAATAATCAGCAACTTCGAGAATTGGTTGCATTGGCATGAGGACATGCCTTTGATAGTCAGCCAAATCATCCTATTGAGTTGGTTCATTGGCCTGTAGATTTTTATTGGACTTGTTATTACTCATGTTGACAATAACTTCAATCTGAGCAATCTATTCTCTCAATTAGTCCAATTCTTCTCTCATAATCTGATACCTAGTCTTTATTGACATACAAGTGTCCCACCGAGCATGCCAAAAAAATGTTTATCCCTGAAAATCTCAAGAGCAAAATTAATTATTTTTAAGTTTAGTAGTCAGGTACTGTCAGTATTAATCTCACAAATAAGAAACTTAACAATTGATCCGAATCAATTGGTTCTGATATATAGGCAATGTTGTCAATCAAAGGTGAGTATTTTAGGTCAGAAATCGTCAACTCAAGTGGTATTTAGGTAAAGACATCGTCAACAAAAAAAAAATACAAGAAGTCAAAAAAGGGAGATTTGAACAAAATAATATGTATTTTGTATAGAGTTTGGAACCCTTAAATTGTATATCATACTTGCTTATGTATTAGTATTATATAAGAATCCTACCAAAATACATTGTTTATCTATACAGCCACAGATATATACAAACTCTATCTCCAAGTCTTATGGGCCGAACTAACACCAAGAACTTGTGACATATGAAAATCTTTTCTCTAAGCCCAAAGCCATCTGAGATTACATCTTGAAGACCACATGAATAAATTCTAGACCCAAAATCTCCTACTAATTATTCATAAAATGTGCTCAGGTTCGAAGACCCATTAAAATAAGGCCGGATATAAACAATAAATGATAAAGTATATGATGTTGTCTAAAAACATGACGTGGTATGATGACATGACATAACACATTAATGGATCTATCTTAACACATCGGTTGACATATTGCTAATTTTTTAAGAAACATTAAAACATATTATGTGATTTACTATTTTTCGTTGTTTGAACTATGAAATATTAGTTTGTGTCTAGTATCCTATGCTATTTTTTATTGGTCAAGATGAGGATTAATCATCTAATACCATTTACGACAATGATGTGATAGAATAATATGATTTTTATAAATTATATTTTAAAAGAAATAAAATTACACCTCAAAATAATGAGTTTTGATTTATAAATTTAAAATTTGAGATAGAAAAAATAAAAATAAAACTAGACATGAAATAAAAATAGTTTAAAATTTAATTTTAACATTTTTGAAAAAGTTTTAATACTTTCTTGTTGATATCAATTTCATGGTATAATATGATTGATTTTAATGTGGATTTTATTTGATTATATCCTTTTAAAGAACTAGATTGATAATGACGATAAAATATAATGTTGTATTATTTAATTTTTAAGATTATTAGATGCAATTTTTGTTATTTTTTGAATGAGTGAAATATATTTTTTATATGTATATAAAGTATAATTAAAAAAAATATGTTAGTATTTTAGTATCATAAATGGTGTTAATTGATTTATCACTTGTTTGATTAACTATACATAACACATGGTACTATATTAATATAAATTAAAAATTTAGGATCTAAATAAAAAATATTAAGCCATGTAATACTTATATTTTTATTTTTTTTTAAATGCATCATATGTTAGTCAATGTGTCAAATATGGATTGTACTAGCTAATTTATTATATCACATCAGTATTTTAAATGGTATTATATGATATCATTTATATGATTAATATTATATATTACATAATATCATCTTAATACAAGTTAAACCTCAAAATTTAAATAAAAATACGTCAACTCACACAATATTTTTTAAAAAATAATTTACCCTTTTAGCTACCTTAAATCCATGACTTGTGACTTGCAGCTGCTATAAATCCTGGGTTGGAGGTTTTGGTAGGTTGGGCTATGGAATTATTCTACCTGAAAAGTGAACGTTATTTTGATAAATAATAATGCTTGAAGGTATCTATCAGCAATTGGCGATTTTTATGGCACTCTATCTACTCTTATATACGAAGGAAAGTAGCAGCAAAGTTGTCAAAATCGAGATTTTACCCTAAAATCGATAGAAGATCTTAAAATTGAAATCGTAAAATCGGATCGTAAAATCGTAAGATTTTACAATATAATAAAATATCATTTTAAAATATAATTATACATATATAAAAATATAAATAAGATATTTTTTAAATTTAATACACATAATTACATTAAGAAGATAAAAAAAAAT
>CATIWR010051710.1:0-15406 GCA_949677035.1 Omphalea diandra | reverse complement strand
CAACCATTGATACCACTGAATATTAGTATTTTTTTCTACCACAATCTATAATGCTACAATCGGTACCTATCAGAGCACTCAACATCCGAGATTTGCCCATCGGCCCCGCGATGTCATACACACCGGGATTTGCACGTCTGCCTCGCATATGCTTGAGCCCTCTCTGATACCAAAACTGTAACATCTAAATTCATTTGTCAAACCAATAACTGTGAAATCCATTGTTCTCATTTGTAAATCAGCTTTGACACCACAAATTATAACGTCACAATGTGGCTATAGCTGGTACCTATCAGAGCACTCAACATCCGAGATTTGTCCATTGACCCCCATCAATGAGCCATATCTCTTTCCACACAGCAAATTAATCAAAACTGCTTAATAGGTATTTAGAGGGAATATAACCCTACAAGTTTCATGTTTTGCACTCTTCAAAATCAGAATATAAATTCATCAAAATATAACAAAACAGAAGACTGAGATCATCTCAGTTCATTTTTGAACCAATCCTGATTAAGAAGCCATATCTTTTCACACACACAGAATCAAGTAAAACTATTTCATATGCATTTATATAAGACATAAGGCTACAACTTTCATGTTTTGTACTTTACCCAATTCCTCTTATAGGGTAATGAAATCGTAGGTGAAAAATTCTGCTCTAATAGTAAAATCAATAGAATCAGCTCTTGTTCTCTTGGATTACAACATCCATCCAAGAGGTCTACCTTAATTTCTTCATAATTCTCACTAACCATGCATGATTAACATGTCATGAGAGGTTAATTTCAGTTGAGAAGAAGATAAATTACTTACCTATTGTCACAAAATTGGAAAACCTTAGGCAGCCCACACTTCTTCCTCTTATTTTTCTTCTTCTTCTTCCTTTCTTCCTTTCTTTCTTTCTTCCATAGCTCTCTCTCTCTTTCATCTGGTGTATTTCAACCTTACCTCCTCTCTTACCAGCCCATAATGGCAGATAATTATAATTTGTATTCTTACTCTAATAGGATAAAAGATTGGTGGCTTGTTCCTATTGGTTGAAAGTTAAATAATTTTGCTTTTAGTCCCTTTTCTTCATTCCTTCGTCACCTTTGTCCATTCTCAAATTTCTAGATGCTCTTTATACTTTTAGATGAGCTCTCAAACACCATTATTTATGATGCTATAATAAGCACATAACATGAAATAATTTGTCATATAACTATGCAAACACTACATATATGTTCAAGCATCCCAAATGTAACGGTGCAATTGTCATTGTCATGTTTTTACAATTCACATGTCTAAATGATTGTTTATCTTGTGCATATATTCATGTGAGATTTCATATCATTTGATACAGTGCATATTCTCATATGTGATTTCATATCATTTGTGCAATGAATATATTCATGAGATAATGCCAATGAATAGGGATAGGGATGTTACAATCTCCACCATTGACATTATCTATTTTGAGTTTTAGTTCAAAATTTCTATCGACACCAAACATAACCTAAAGACCTCCATAGCCAAATACATCTGAACCCTACCTAACAAGATCCTTTATCATATCATCATCTTCTTTGTCAGTGTCAGGGGTGATGGTAACGAAAAGGTATCTCAAAAAGACCTTGCCTTCCTTTTTTATTTGACAAGAACAAACCAATTCAAACTGGCCACTATCTTGTGGATAAATTAATCCACATGAATACAAAATCCAAGAGTCAGTTTCTTCTTCTCTTGCATGTTACTACCATCTACTATTATGTTAGTGCTTTTAATGAGGAAAATAAAAAATTCCACACTAAGAAGTTTTTGCCATCACTTAACATTCTTGACTTGCCCTACCACATTAATGCGAAGGCCATACACCATGACTCATGCCCTTATACATTGGGTGCTTGGAGGCAAAAAAGTTGGAGTCATTTCAAGCTTCCAAAAGGAAGAGGCTAGTTATCAAAGAAGGGGCTCAATCCATTCCAACTCCCCAACCTAAACCCAAAGCTAAAATCTCTCTTGCCTTTATCAACAATAAGCTTGATAAGATGATGAGGATGATAAAGAGAAGATTTCTCATACTTTCCCACCTATAAAGTGATTTGGTGGATCTTTAGGAGAAAGTTGGTACTACCCCTTGCCACCTCATAGACTTTGAAGATTAGGATGACACACCTAAAGAAGGATTGTGAAGAGGTTGAGGAGGGTGATGAAGCTCAAGAATGAGGAGTAAATGAAGCAATGAACAATTCCAGAGACGATGATAGTTCTCCGACTTTCTAGCTTGTTTTTAGCTTTTTAGATTTTTTTTATTTCTTTGTCCTTATAAAAATTATGATCCCGCATTTTCTAAATATATAAAAGTGTTTGTTTTTATATTATATGTTATGTGATTGCTCTTATTTAATTATTATACTTATTTGATCTTTGTGATTATTCTATCTCAATTTATGCACCTCATTCAATCTTTAAACTTTACCCTCTTTTTGACCTTGCCCAAGGGGGAGAGAATAGTAACGTGTATAAGGAGAGCATAAGTTGAGGGGGAGATACAACAGTAGGAGCATTCCTTTTTTCAAACTTACAATTCTTTGATTATTTGATCAACAAGTTTGTTAAAATCATTGACCATCCCAACTTCATGAAATTCATTTTCTTTAAGTAAAATCAATCTAAGTTTTCAAAATAAGAAAAGGGGAGATTATTTGACTAAGTTGGTTAAACCTAAACCAAAAGCCTCTTTTAATCTTTACAATGGAGATTGATTAATTCTAATGTTTTTATTTGAGTGTTGTTTTGCAGCATATAAGTTAGTTTCTCATTGGAAGCTAGATGGAAGGCTAAATCTATAACTTTGAGGAAGACATCCAAATTTGCAGTCAAGAGCCGGTAATTCCCAACCATGACCTTGCAATAAGGATTGATGGAGTTAGGCTAGAAGAATTCGCAAACAAATTCACAGCCACGATTCAACCAAGGAAAGCATGATTGACTTACAAAGAGATTCACAGTTGTGTTTGTGTCCGATGTTGCGACTGTGAATTTCATAGCAAATAGGAGGGAACCATGTCTGCAACCAAATCACACTAAGTGTGCAAGGAAAACACTGGAATATTAAAAATCACAAGGGCAAAACATGTTTCATGACTGCAACTTAAGAAAGTGTTGTCTCCTCACTAAATAAAAGAACTCGTGATCTCTATCGCGCCCAAAAAAGGAATTAAATTACGACCACAACTTTTAGTTTGATGGTAAAATACAACGACAATATTTCTTGAATGACAAATGAGTAAAGGACACATGGATAGATGTTAGACATATAACGGGGTTCTCTGCCATGATTTTAGGCTTCCCAACACAAATTGAAAAATCGCGACAACAAAATGCAAGTCACTACTGCGACTTTGTCTGACGGGCATTTAATGAAAAATATGGCTTGCTTCACTTAGAGATTTAGGGATAGTTTGTGAGTAATGTCTCTTTGGTGGATGTTGGTTATAAATACTCCACTAAATATATGTAAATATAATAGAATTTCATTTATTGTAACCAAACTCTTGCAAATTTGATTCATAACTTCTTATTTCTTATGAATTCTTGATTGCTTGGTGTTAGCACTAAACATCTTTGTAATTAGGTTGAGAGTTAGCCTAAGCTTCCAAAACTCCTATAAAGTTTAAAGTGTGAGCCTATCCAAAACATTTGAGTAAGGTTTTGTGCAAGTCTAGAAGCACAAAGTGTAAGGGTTGTGTGTCAGCTATAAAACACAATAGTATAAGTTTGGTGTGAGCTTGGAAACACCATTTTAGTTGAGTGAAATACTTAATTGTAATGAATTAGGGAGTGGAAGTAAGGTTTATTAACACCTAAACCACTATAAACATCTAGTGTTTAATTTCTCTACTCCTTATTTATCTAGCCTCCTTACCTTTCTTTTAAAATTTTTAATCTCCCACCAATTGAATCCCCTTCTTGGTGAATTAAGGCCAATAAAAAAGAATAAAAAAAAGGAGGAAGATGATGAGGATGAGAAAAAATGAGAAGAAGTTATCTAGGAAAAAATCTTGAACTTTTCTAACTTTGGTGAAATGTATGTGATTTCAAATTTGTTTTCTCATGAAATTTCTCCTCCATTGAATATTAATCATGGGAAATGAGTGGAAATTATAAAATAATTATAGTTGGGATTCATGTGTGAGAAGTTGCTGAGAGTGAATATGAGCTAAAATCATTTAATTCCAGTTGAAGAGCATACTATTAGATACATAATTTAATAACCCTGTAATATGAATTAGGCAAAGTGCAAAATATGAAAGTTGTCGGTTTATCCCTTATCTAAATACTTGAAAAATAGTTTGCCAAATAAGTTGTGCGTGAAGAGATATTGTCTCTTGATTGTGATTGATTCTTGTTGACACTTGCTCCGCTATTGATTCTATTTTCCATGAATTTTATGGGTATATAATGGGAATTAGGTGAAGTGAGAAACATCAAATTTAGAGTGTTATATCTTATCTAAATGAATAAAAATCATTTTTTTCTTAGTATTTTGTGTGTTAAGAGATATAACTCTTTGATTGAGCCTTATCCTAAATTTGCTCATACTGGTAAAGTCTTGGATTAATAATTTATTTTGAGAACCTTAGAAGTTAAATTAGAGCATGTTTAAACAAAAAAAAATTCATTTGCATGTCAGTAATTGGCTCTAAATTAGTTTTTCAATTGGACTTATACGTTTGAGATATTACTAAGTTTGTGAGACTTTTTAGCGCATAATTGTACCAGGAATAGGGCAAATTTTTATAAAATTCATCAAAAATTGTGTAAGACATATTTTTGGATTGAATTTTAGATATGTTATACATATTTATGTCTAGTTTAATTAGAAAAAAGAATCAAGTCATTTGGATTTATTAGGAATAAGTAATAATGAAAATAACTTACCAAGGTCATGATATTTCACTGGAGCATATATGCATAGTGAGATGAAAATCTTAATTTATCATCATGGATTCATTTGGTGTATTGAAATAGGTCTTTGAGGCATTGAACATGATATTGGGAATAAGCTAGGATGATCTATGACTTAATATGTTGAAAGAGGAGGTAAGTAAAAAGCTAATGATACTTAAACATGTAATTGGTTAAATGCTATAAACTTAAATTCTATTGATTGAAATATTATTTAATGAGATGAAGTTGATGAATACTTAAATGAAAGGATTGTTATACTTTGAAATATTTATGTATATCTGGCGTTGATAAATTATGGCTTGAGAATGAAAGTATATTGTGATACTATTTGCCAAGGTTGATGGGTGCTGTTATTAGTAATTTTATTGTCAATGTTTTATTGGATCATCAAATGAATTGCTTAGGAATTATTATTTGATATTACATACCAAGCAAAAAATCTAATAGCACATATGGAAATGAGCTATAATTTGTGTGGCAACAATAGATGATAACCTATGTGGTGATAACATATGATAGCCTATATGTTAGTGATATCTATAGCCTGTGTGGTAATAATATACGATAATATGTATGGCAATAACATTTGACAGCCTACGTGGCAATGATAATTTATAACCTGCATAGCAACGATATTTTATAGCTTATGTGGCAATGATATCATATAGCTTGCATGACAACAACATATTATAGCCTTTGTGGCAACAAAGATTTAAAATTCTTTATTACATGAATGGATGAGTGATGTGTTATTTATATTGAAATGCTTGTTATACTATTTGTGATATAAATATCCTTGATTATTTACTTATTAAGTATGCAAGTTCATTCTTTTGCATTAAAATTTTATTTTAGAAAAAGTATACTAAAGAATGCATCTAGCTTGTATTTTGAAGTTGCTAACTAGCAGTTTGATAGAGGTTGGGCTAGTATGTAGTCTTTTAATATTTTTATTTTTTTACCCATGTATTTTTGTTGTTTATATTTACTATGTTGTAATATAAGGTATATAAAGTATTGAAAATAATTAAGAAAGGGTACTTTTTATTGATAATGGTATGTCATGAGAGAGTTTTAATGATGTTATGTCAGTTTATTACTTCATGCTTTATGAATGTGTTAACGCACGTACTTTTGGAATGATTAGTGAAGGGGACATCACAAAAGAAGCCATTATATTTTCATATTCTTAATTCTTGAGCACTGCTCAATATTTTAGGCATATATCCCTTTACAAAACTCTAAATAAGGTGTTTTAAAAGCCATTAGAAAGCAAAGACATAGAGCTATAACTTTTATATTTATCACTTGAGCTAATTCATAAGCATGAATGTGTTGTATGGCCATGTGTCTAAGAAAGCAAGTTGGCATAATATTTTGAAAATGTAAGGCCTCAAAGCTTGATCGTGTACCTCTAGAAACCTGAAATTGAAATTTTAAACTTTTTAATTTTTAATCTCTTAAGCTTCCTACTTAGTAAACAACTTAAGAGAACTATTTAAGAAGGCAAATCCCTATGAATTGAGAATAACTATGGCATTAAATAATAATCCAAAAAGCTAAGGATTCAATCAAACAAGGACTTATAAGCAAAGAAGAGCAAGAAGGGCAACCATCCAAAAGCCTTAAGGATTGAAGTCTATGGCTTCAAATATCATTAGTTTGTTTATTTCTTTTTTTCTTTCTTCTATTATGAGCTAATTTTCTTTATGTTAGGATTGTAAATAGATCTTATGCAATTTATTTTGGTTTTCTTAACCTAAGTCTTTTTTTGATTCATTCACTACTTGTGCTAGCAATTATTGAGTGCTTTATATTTGATTAATTAGCCATTGATCATCTTAGTTTCATTAATTGAGTATTGAGAGGTGCTTTCATATAATGGATCATTTAAGTATTCGCTTATTTTGCTATTGAGTTGAGAAATCTTAACAAACCCTTGTTATCCTTTGAGTCTTGTTTTATAAGGCAATTACATGATGTTTAACTTTTGAGTTGAGGAACCTTTAGCTTAACATGCCTTTGTATGTCAATGTCTACTTAATAGGGATTAATTAATCACCATATTTGAGCCCATAACCATTTTCTTTCATTGATTATCTCTCATATTATTAGTGTTTCATTTACTTTTCTTAGATTAAAATTTTTTTTTATCATCCTTCATTAATTCTCTAAATAATATATGATATCAAAATACTTATTTCTTAAACTTTATCCTCATAGGAATGATATTCGTACTTATTAGTTCACTTTATTACTTCTAACCTATGTACATGCACCTATCATTAAGCTATTGGCACTGTTGCTAGGGATCATCAACATTAATACTAGGCAATAAATAATTTAGAATTTCTTTTTATTTCTATATAGTTTGTCATTTTTATTCTTTTTTTCTTGAACTTAATTAAAACTTTAAGACATAGATATGCTTAAGGAATTACAAGCTCAGGTATCTATCCTTACCTAGCAATAAAATTCAATGAGTTATAATATGGGTTATTCTTCTTTTTCATAGGAGGTATGTAAATTGTATGGGACAATTGGTCATATAAGCATAACTTGTCAAATGGGGAATTCTTTTACACATGGTGAAGTAAGTTATATGGGTAATTTTAATCACTAATCCTATGATCCTTATTATAGTACCTACAACTTTGGTTTGCAAGACCCTAACTTTCTTGATCAAATGGCAATTATTTGAAACCCAATCTTTATGCTTTCCTTATTTTTCTTGAACCATTGACCTTTCAAAAGACTAACCTAAAAATCATATGAGAGTAATACATCACCTAAACTAAGGCTAGATAGATAAACATAATGAGATGATAAGGAAACTATATGCAAATATTGATTTATTCTCTTTGGACCATTCCTTTTCCATCCAAAACCTAGAAATACAAGTAGGACAAATGGCAAATGCATTAGACTTTAGATCTTTTGATATCCTACTTAGCACCTTCAAGCCTAATCTTATGGAGCAAGAAAAGGTAATTACGTTAAGGAGTGGCGAGGAGATCAATTCAAAGGTGAAAGAAGAGGAAATAACTAAAAATGACAACTAAAATGATGAAAAATAATTCAAGTAAATAATCTAAAGGAGGAATTCGATTCTTATGCGCCCTCGAGCCTTATATGCCTTTTATACCTTTTCCTTTAAGATTAAAGAAACGTAAGGAGAATAAAGATACTATCGAGGAAGGAAAATTGTACATAATACCACCCACAAAGTATGAGAGATGTTTGAACATTAATGAACAAGAATAACATTAGCATGTAGTTTATCACCAAAAAGGAGGAAGTTTTGAGCTTAAAAAATCTAAACTGGTAAGTGATAAACAGGGTTTTATTATCAAAGTGTGTATATAAGTAATACTTCTAGTCTTAAAATTCAAGAAACTAACCCATCTTCTCTCTTCCTTATCAATGCATTAAACTATGATGAAGTAACAAACACACCTCTTTATCCTTTGTGTTTTGATTAATTATACCTATTACCTTTTCTTTTTATCATGCAAAATTTGGAGAACAATATACCTATTATCTTCTAATCTTTAATGATATAAACCATGAACAATAATAATAAAAAAAAGAGATATTTGGAATTGATAATCATTAATTTAAGGGATTTGAGTCTAATGAATTGCATGCATCCAATTTTAATGAAGAACAATCACAAATTCAAGGTGAAACTTAAGTTTAAACTATTATGGGTTAAACTAATGACCTTAAATTAGCATGTTTCTTTTTGTTATTATTATGTATCTTTTTTGCTTTATGTTTTGTGTTTATAGTTTTTGCTTGATGTTTGTCATAATTGCATATTTTATTTCTTCTTAACTCCATTAAGGCGATCCTTCTCTACCCTTTTTTCTTTTTTTGCATTCATTATATCATAGAGGATAATGATGAATTTAAGTTTAGGGGAGTTAAGGGATTTCATATGTCAAACATGTGCTTTAAACATTGGAAATTGATAATTTAAATGATTAAGGGATGATTTTGAGGTCTAAAGGTGAGTAAGCAATGAAGAATTTGATAACCACTTATTTGAATCAATTGAATCAAATTTGCATATGATAATGAATTTGCCTTGGTTAATATGTTTGTTTCATAGTTAATTAGCATAATAGAAGAATTGAGAACACTTGGTGCAATATAGATTTTGAAATTGAAATTGATAATTATGCATGACTTATGTTAGTGGATACTTCTACGCATGCTTGAACATGTTAGACCATCTGTTAAGGCAAAATCCTAGAACTTGAAAACTTTTAAGGAAATGATGAAGGCATTCATTAGTATTAATGTATTATTCCTTGTCCATACTTTAATTTACATTGACCTTTATCACCACTTTCGAGTCTTAATTTATACTCAGTTATGAGTATAATTAGCCTTTTCTTTCGTTAACCCATAACCCTCATTATAAATGTATAGCCTAAACAATCTTTTACCTTCCCCCCCATTAAGAGAATTGAGTTATTCACAAAACTTATAGCATTCGTGTCCAAAAATACTTACACATAAAGGTTTATCCATCATACATACACAATCCAACATGTATTTAATGTGCATATATGTTAACTAATGTTCAAGGCTACTAACTATAAACGGGTTCCTATATAGATGTATGTACATGACATAAGGAGAGAGAGAGTTAGAATTCAGCCGACGACTTGTGGTCCATGGGTCTCAATGCAAAACTTTAAACACCAAAATGTCCAATCTTATTATTCAACATATGAAAAAAATGTAACTGCGATTTGGTGAGTCATGACTTAATGAATAAAAATAATAGTATGATTATTATGGCACAACCAACATAAGAATATCATCAGAATACATTACAAGTATAACAGTTGATTATGCAAGTGCAAGTGTAATAGATTTATTTTTTGTCGTCACCTTACAAGGCAAACACTGCTCCCGGGAATTCATGTGATTCAAGTGACATTTGATTTTGCTGGCCATAATATAACAAGTGAACCATTTGATCCATAACATGTGCCAATGGGACATATTAGTCCATCTTCCATGTGATTTATAAGTGTTTGACAAACCGGTCACAACATCCTTTTAGTTCCATATGCAATAACAATGGTATACCAAACAATCATTATGGCCATATAATTCTTGCTTGACTTGTATTCATATGTAAAAGGTAACAATTCAATCACATATACATGTAATATGAGATAATCACATAATAAAATTATCACACATATACATATTAGAATCTAATTATAGTTTTTACTCACCTTTTGATAGAACCATCCTTTATGGTAGGTTTGGTTCTCTGTCAAGGGCTTCCTTAAAGTGTTGAGATCCTCAAATTTGATACTTACATGGTTATAAGTATGTCAAAATGATTATGAATGCTAGGTATGCAACTATGGCATGATTCATGCAAGTAGACCTAGTGTTTATGCATATTTTCCTTATATGGCAACCTGAGCTTGCTACACTATCACATAAATAACTATAGATATACTAATCCAAATGACTTTATTCATTTTTTTAAATAAACTAGACACATAATGATACAACATATTCAAATTTCAGGCTAATATAAGACACATAAAAAATGGGGTGAATTTTTGAAGTTTGCTATGTTTCAATATCATATCAGTCTAAGTAGGTCTTACATTCTTGGATTCTACCTCAAATACTCAATAATTTTCATTAATCATGCATGATTAACATAAGGTTTAATTTCATTTGAGAATAAGATAAATTAAGTTACCTATTGTCCCAAAACCAAAAAACCTTAGGCTCATTCCTCAAGCAGCTCACTCTTATCCCTCTCCTTCTTCTTCTTATTCTTCTTATTCTTATTTCCTTTCTTTCTTTTGTAGCTCTCTCTTTCTTCTATTATACCTCACATCTAAGCTCTGTATTATGGTCCTAAAGGGTCAAAAATTCCACTTGTAAACATATTGTAACAAGACAAAATTATGGTGTTGCATTCTTATTGGTTAGAAGTTCACTTTCCTCTTTTAGTCCCTCTTCTTCACTCTTTAACCACATCCATCCATATCCTAATCACTAGATGTCCTTATACTTTTAAATAAGCTTTATAACACCATTATTTGTGATGCTATAACATGCACACAACATAAGATAATTTGCCATGCAACCATACAAACATTTCATATATGTTCAACTGCCCCAAATGCAATGGTGTAAGTGTCATTATCGTGCTTCTATAATTCACATGTCTAAATGATCAATTATCCAATACATGTGTTCATATGGGATTTCAAGTCATTTATGCAATGAATATGTTCATGTAATAATGCCAATGAATGTGGATAGGGATGTTACATTTCTTCCCCTTTTATAAAGAATTTCATCCTTGAAATTCAATATCAGTAAACAAATGTGGATATTATTGTTTCATGTTCTCTTTGGTTTCCCATGTAGCCTCTTGTGAGTTTCTCCATAACACCTTAACTATAGGGATTTCTTGATTTTGAAGCTTTTTGGTCTTATAACTAATGATTTCCACTGGTTCTTCAATGTAACTTACAACATCTGTAATTTTTATTGTTGGATCCCTAAGTATATGTGTAGGATTAGACCGATACTTTCTTAGCATACTCACATGGAATACATTATGAATCTGAGCCATCTCAAGTAATTGTGCTAGCCTATAAGCCAATGGATCGATTCTTTCTAGGATCTTATAGGGTCTTATATATCGAGGACTCAGTTTCCCTTTCTTGCCAAATAGAATTATTCATTTCCATGGTTAAACCCAAAGAAACACTTTATCTCCCACCTCATATTCTATTTCTCTTATGCGTTGGTCTGCATAGTTCTTTTGCCTGTCTTGTACTGCTTTAAGTTTGCTATTGATTACCTTCACCTTGTCCATAATATCTTGCACTAGTTCTGGCCCTTCTAAAACACGCATCCCTTCTTCATCCTAATAGATAGGACTTCGTATAGTGCTTCATATGGTGGCATCTATATACTGCTATGATAATGATTATTATAAGCAAATTCAATTAAGGCAATATATTCATCCTATGTACCTTTGAACTCTATCACACAAGCTCGAAGTATGTCTTCAAGTGTCTGAATTGTCCCATTTGATTGCCTATCTGTTTAAGGATGAAAAGTGATACTAAAACTCTACTTGGTACCCAAAGCCTATTGCATATTTGAAGAAGTTATAAAAGGGCTTATTTATTATTATATTTTACACCATAAGGATCACTACAAGTTTGGGGGTGGCAAATTGATATTTTAATAGTTTGCTCACATGTATATCATTCATTATTGTCATTAAAAAAAATTATAAAAAATAGAGTCAAGGAAGAAATAAATAGAAATAGTGATGAGTGAAAAGAAAACAAAATAAAAAGAAAGAACAAAAGAAAAGAAAAAGAAAGAAAGCCAAGATCAAGCTGCAAAAGGGGAAACAAAAAGGATACTATGGATGCTTTGTAAAGAATGATTATGGGTAATGCACATAAAGTTTTTCATTATACTTCGCATCATTATTATAACTAATATCTTAATGAAAAGTATTCTTATTTTATACTTGACCACTTCTTGATAGCCTTACCCCTAGCTTCACATTACAAGCTTAAAAGACCTTATAATCCTTTGGTCGCTAGGATATACATTTACGGATAAAAGCAGGATAGTCTTGCCTATGGTCATGTGTGACTTTTAAAAGTCAAAGTTAAATCTTGCTTAGGTTATGTGTGTTTAAAAATTTAAAATTTGAACAAAATATGTTGTCAGAACACACATGCACACACACTCTGTTATGTTAATTAATTGTAAATAAAGTATATCAGTTAGGAAGTTATTGTTGTTGTTGTAAGTCTATTTTCTTAATTGTTGAAAATTTTGGTTCTCTTTAAGACATTGGAACTTGTTCTTGATCATTTGAGTTATTGAATTTTACTAGGATTAGTCATTGCTTAAGGACAAACAAGTGGTTAATTATTTCGTCCATAATTTACATATATTTCAGAACTAATTCCTTTCAAATATTGATTATATTATGTTAATTTTGTATGTGAAAAGGATTAGAGGAAGTAAATTTATGTTTGTAGGATTAAAAAAAAGAGAAGTGGCCAAAAAGCATTAAGGAAGCCATGATTTTGTTATTGTAGAATTAAATCAATTTATATATAATTAATTCTAATTTTAAATTATTTATGAATAATATTTACCATTTATTAATTTAATATTTAATTAAAAAAGCAATTAAGAGTAGTATATTATTGTCATATCATACTACCTAATTGAAAAACTATAATATAGTTGATAAAAAATGAAAATATAGAAAAAAAAACATTAAAAAAGAAAGACAATATCTAAAAAGGATTAAAAATTGTATTATTTATCATAAATTTAATGATAAATACCTCAATAGCCATCGAATATCTTGCACCTAACATAGCTTATACCTTATTTATCATCATTCTTCTTCATTTCTTACATATGCATACTTATGCGTCATAACTTTCACTTACTTTCTCGTCATGACTTAACATCTTTCACCTTCATATCTTTTAGCCATCCTTTTTAATTCACATCATATCTTAATTTATCATTATTATAACATTAAAATTATGACTTATTGCTTCACTGAATTATCTGAATTACACTTTGTCTTCAGTGTTAATTACAATACTCTAGCATTCCAGTATTATTTTGAAGAAAACTTTTTTATCACCCAATTCACCCCCCCTCTTTTGGGTGCTAGCCATAACTTACTGTCAACATGCTCACGTATATGAACAGACTCAACAGACTTATTTCTAACCTCTAGGCTAGTATGAACTCTATCAAGTGCATCCATACTCCTTTAAGCTAATGCATGTAAGATTAACATAATGCAAATATCATATTACACATGTCTACAGAATCATTTACCTGCTCTGATACCACTAAAATGTGACATCCCTTTTACTATCATTTTAATTTTCTCTTATCTATCAATTGTCATTAAAAGACATGGTTATAATTTTTTTTTTCACTATGTCTCTTGTTCACAACATAGTAACTATTTACAACAAAGTATACATGGCTAAACCAGCTAAAATACTAATAGACTGCATACTAGCCCAACCTCTCTTAGACTGTTAGACAACAACTTTGAAATGTAACTAGACACAGTTTTAGTCTACTCTTCCTAAAATAAGATTTCATGCAAAAGAGTGAGCTTGCATACTCAGTAAGTAAATGCATAACGATACTTTAATCACAAATAACATAACAACATTTAAACATAAATAACTCATAATCATATCCATGTACGAAATAAAGAGTTTTTCCTTTTAAATGCCACATAGGCTATCACAGGTTATTGCCACAAATAAAATAACAACATTTAAACATAAATAACTCATCATCATATCCATGTACGAAATAAAGAGTTTTTCCTCTTAAATGCCACATAGGATGTCAAAGGTTATTGCCACACATGCTATCAGAAATTGTTGTGACAAAGGCTATAGATATCATTGCCACAAAGGCTTTCATTTTTAGTTGCCACATAGGCTATAAATATTTTATTTGCCACACAGACTATAGATATCATTGTCACACATGTTGTCATAAATAGCTGCAACATAGGCTATAGATATCACTGCCATAAAGGCTTTCATTTTTAGTTGCCACATAGGTTACAAATATTATTGCCACATACGTTGTTATATATTATTGCCACACAGGTTGTTGAATATTATTGTCACATAGGCTGTAGATATCATTGCCACACAGGCTGTAATATATATTGCCACACAGGCTGTTGAATACTACTACCACACAGGCTGTAATATATTATTGCCACACAGGCTATTGAATATTATCGCTACACAGGCTATTAAATATTATCGTCGCACTAGCTATTATATATATTATTGCCACAAAGGCTATTATATATTATTGCCACACAGGTTAGAGATATCATTGCCATACATTCTATCAAATAGTTTTGCCTGCAACAACATCAACTATTAGCCTTTCAACCAATCAACTATAAATCTAACAAAAATTCAATGATACAAAGACTAATAATAACATCCATAACTTTGGAAGCTCATATCACCACATACTCCCATTCTCAAGTCATAATTTATCAACATCTCATGAAAATAAATAAATCAAGAATATAACAATCTTTCACCTATGAATGCCATAATATCATCACATTAAACAACATTTTATTCCATTGAGTATATGTTCATGGCCTTTAACCAATCACGCATATAGTACCATTAGCTATTTACTTACCTCATCCTTCAAGCTTATTTAGCTATGGATGGTCCCGACTTATTCCCACTATTATCCTCAATGGCTCAAGGGCCTATTGGACCATAACTAGAAAACCTTAGGCTTCCTGCTTAGGCAGCTCACTCTTCTTAGGCTTCCTGCTTAGGCAGCTCACTATTTTCCCTCTCTTTCTCCTTCTTCTTCTTCTTCT
>CATIWR010051704.1:0-34444 GCA_949677035.1 Omphalea diandra | reverse complement strand
ATGAGCTATAATCTGCAACGTCTCTTTGGTGAAGTTTGGCTATAAATACACCACCAAACAACCATGAATAAGGTTGCTAAGGAATTTATTACAAGTGATTAAAGCTCTCAATCTTTACTACTCATTTTCTTCAATTTTCTTTATGAAATTGTAAGTGCTAGGTGTGAGCATTAAACACCAAGTTGTAAGGTTGTAGTGTTAGCCTGTAAAAACACTTCAAGAAAGGTTTGAGTGTGAGCCTAGTGAAACACTTGAGTGAGGTTATGTGTTAGCCTAAAAACACATTGTTGTAAGGTTGTGTGTGAGCCATCAAAACACAAGTTGTACAAGTTGGGTGTGAGCTTGAAAACACCTTGAGATAGTGAAATACCCAATTGGTTAATTGGGGAGTGGACGTAGGGTCAATTATACTGGAACCACTATAAATCGGTTGTCTCCATTCTACTATTTCTTCTTCCCCTTTTCTTTGTTGTTGAAATTTTTATACACCAATTCAACTCCCCCTTCTTGGTGCATAGGGACAACACCTTTGATAGTCTATGTGGCATTTAAGAGGAAAAACTCTTTATTTCATATATGGATTTGATGATGAGTTATTTATGTTAAATATTGTTATGTTATTTGAGATTGAAGTATCGTTATGCATTTACTTACTCAATATGTAAACTCACTCTTTTGCATGAAATCTTATTTTAGGAAGAGCAGACAAAAAACTGTATCTAGTATACATTTCGAAGTTGCTGTCTAGCAGTCTAAGAGAGGTTGGGCCAATATGCAGTCTATTAGTGTTTTAGCTGGTGTAGCCATGTATACTTTGTTGTAAATAGTTACTATATTGTGAACAAGAGACATAACAATTCTAAAAAAAAAAGAAATTTTGAAACCATGTCTTTTAATGACAATGGATAGACTTAGAGAGAATTTTAATGATTATTAATTAGGGCGTCACACAATATGTCCTATTGGCACATGTTATTGATCAAACGATCCACTTGTTATATGCTGGACAACAAAAATCAAATGTCACTTAAATGACATGAATTCCCAGGAGCAGTGGTTGCCTTGTAAAGTCACGACAAAAAAAATCAATCTATTGCACTTGCACTTGCATAGTCCATTATTATACTTGTAATGTATCATGATGATATTTGATTATTGGTTGTGCCATAAGAATCTAATTATTATTTTTTATTCATTAAGTTGCAACTCATCAAATTATAGTTATGTTTTTCAAATATTGAAGCATAGGGCTTGGATACTTTGGTGCATAAAATTTTGCATAGAGACACATGTACCTCAGGTCATCGACTGAATTCCAACTCTCTCTCTCCTTGTGTCATGTACATATATCTAGATAGGAACCAGTTTGTATACATTAGTTAACATATATGTACATTAAATACATGTTGGAATGTTTATGTATGATGAATAAACCTTTATTCGTATGTATTTTTGGACATGAACGCCATGATTTGTAAATGAAAATGGTCGTTACATTAGAGTTCCTCCTATCCTTCCTTCTCATTATTAGCTCCTTGGTCCTTCTACAAAGCATGGCCAACTTTTCCTCTTCCTTTTCTCTATCATCATCATTACTTAAGATAACTTATACTTTTCTATCTTTGGTTGAGGATTTAAGGGCCAAGATCTTCTTTTATGTTTTATCATTTTTGTCCCACTGCCCTCTCATCTTTTTCATTTCCTCATCCATCTTTAAGGATACATTATGAGTGAGAAGCTTGCCAATGAGAACATGCATTTACACCTTTCCAATTTCTAGATTGGACTATTGAATACTATACAATTTAGCACTAAACTTTTTAAAAGGTAAAGATTTGAGTATTTTGGTGTTTACGTTATGATTGGTGAGAATTCCATCAAATTTCTTCATGTTTGTGATGGTGGAAGGAGTCTATTCATCATGTTGGTGATGCTTTCATTATCTTTCATCATGAATGGCTCCCATTCTATCCATGCATTTCTAGCCTGCTAGACTTCACCAATGTTGTGCCTTCATGATAATTCTCCAATACCTTTCAAATTGCAAAGAGAGTGAAACAATGTTGTACTCTTTCAATCTCCTCTCTTGATAAGGAGCTAAGCATAATTGCCATTGCCTTTTTGTTTTTTCCACTTGATCTTTTGTGTCCTTCCACCCATTCTTTCCTTGGTATTAATTCGACACTTCCATCAACCACCTTAGTAGAAGGCTTCCATTCTTTTGCTATTATGCCCCATAGATCCACCACATCGCTGTCTAAATATATCTCTATTATATTCTTCCAATGAGTATAGTTGGATGCATCAAAGTACGACTGGAGATGGTGTGAATTCCTGCTTATGCCATTGGTATTTTCTCACACAATTAAGGTTTTGATTGAGACCAAGCTTTGACACCACTTGTTGGCCTTTGAGCACTAAGAAGGAGGGTTAAATTGGTGGGAAATTTAAAATTTAGAGGGAAGGATTTGATGAGATGGAAATAGAAGATGTAGGAGAAGAGTTAAAGACACAAGATCTTATAGTGGTTGGGGTGTTAATGAACCCTACGTCCACTCCCTAATTCTTTTAATTGGGTATTCTCCTATCACTAAATGGTGTTTTCAAGCCCACACCAAACTTTTACATTATGTGTTTTATGGATCACACATAACCTTACAATTTGTGTTTCAAGGTTCACACACAACTTGTAACATCCCCATCCACATTCATTGGCATTATCACATGGATATATTAATTGCATAAATTATATGAAATCTCACATGAATGTATGGATTAGATAAATGATCATTTAGATACATGAATTGAATAAGCACGATGATGACACATGCACCATTGCATTTGGGACACTTGAACATATATGTAATGTTTGTATAGTTGCATAGAAAATTGTTTTATGTTGTGTGCATGTTATAACATCATAAATAATAGTGTTATAGAGCTTATTTATAAGAAGCATCTAGGAATTAAGAGATGGATAGAGGTGCTTAAGGAGTGAAGAAAAGGGACTAAAAGAGGAAAGTGAAATTCCAACCAATAGGAATGCAACACCATAATTTTGTCTTGTTACAACAAGTTTACAAGTGGAAATTTTGACCCTTTAAGATTAGAATATAGAACTTAGACATGAGGTACAACAGAACAAAGAAAGAGCTAAGGAAGAAAGAAAGGAAAGAAGAAGAAGAAAAAAAAGGAGGGAAAAGAGTTAGCTGCCTAAAGAGGAGGCCTAAGGTTTTCTGATTCTGGTACAATAGGTAAGTTAATTTATCTTCTTATCAAATGAAATTAACCCCTCTTGAAATTTTAATAATGCATGGTTAGTGGGAATTATGGAATATTTGAGGTAGAACTCTTGGATGGAAATTGAAATTCAAAAGAACAAGAGCTGATTGTGTTGATTTTGTTGCTAGAGCAGAATTTTGTACCCACGAGTTCATAACCGAATAAGGGAAAGCACGAAATATGAAAGTTGTAGCTTTATGCATCATCTAAATGCATATGAAATAGTTTTACTTGATTTGGTGTGTGAGAGGAGTTATGGCTCATTCATTTGGTCTGGTTGACAACCAACTGAAATCACCTCAGTCTTTTTGTTTTCTTATATTTTGATGGCCTTATGTTCTAATTTTTACAAAGTGTAAAACATGAAACTTGTAGGGTTATATCACCTATAAACGCTTGTAAATCATTTTGGATTAATTTGTTGTGTGGAAAGAGATATGACTCATTGATTGTGACTGATCTTGTACCCAGATGAAACCTCACTTGTCTTTTAATTCTATTTTCCAAGAATTTGATAGCCACAGATTAGGAATTTGGTGATGTGTTAAACTTGAAAGTTGTAAATTTATATATTATCTATATGAATGTAAAATATTGTTGCGATATTGTTTATGGTTGTTGAGATATTGCCCCTTCATTATGACTGATTATCACCATGTTGAAAATCTGCTCACCCTGAGATTGGTTATTTGTTTTGGTGATTTTATAGACTGAATTAGACAATAAGTAAAATTAAAAATGTTCCTTTATGTGTTTTGTAACTTTTGGAAAATCAGTTTTGAAATTTGATTTGTACAATTTGAGATATACCTAAGAATGTAAGACCTATTAAGACTGAGATGACATTGAAATAGAGCAAAATTCAAAAATTCACCCTATTTTCTGTGTGTCTTATATTGGCATGAAATTTTAATATGTTGTATCATTATATGTCTAGTTTGTTTGAAAAGAAAATCAAGTGATTTGGATAAGTATATCTAGACTTGTTGCTGTGAGAGTGTAGCAAGCTTAAGCTGCCATATAACAAAAAACATGCATAAACACTAGGTCCACTTGCATGGATCATGCCATAGTTACATACCAAGCATTCATAATCATTTTGGCATACTTATAACTATATATGTATCAAATGTTAGGATCTCAACACTTTGAGGAAGCCCTAGAAAGAGAACCAAACCTATCATAAAGGCTGGTTACATCAAAAGGTGAGTAAAAATGATAGTTAGATTCTAGTGTGTATATGTGTGATAATTTTATGATGTGATTATGCGCTATTACATGTATATGTGATTGAATTGTTGCATTTTACATATGAATACAATCAAGTGAGAATTATATGGTCTCAATGATTACTTGGTATACCATTGTTATAAACTCTTGCATATGGAACTAAAAGGATGTTGTGACTGGCTTGTCAAACACTTGCAAATCACATGGAAGATGGACTAATATGTCTTATTGGCACATGTTATAGATCAAATGGTTCACTTGTTATATGCTGGCGAACAAATTCAAATGTCACTTGAATCACATGAATTCCCGGGGGCAGTGTTTACCTTGTAAGGTCACGACACAAAAATAAATCTATTGCACTTGCATAGTCAGTTATTATACTTGTAATCTATCCTGATTATATTCTTACATTGGTTGTGCCATAAGAATTTGACTAGTGTTTTTATTCATTGAGTCGTGGCTCAACAAATCACAAATTTTGTTTTCAGATATTGAAGCATAATATTGGATTCTTTGGCACATAAAATTTTGCATAGAGACACATGGACCACAAGTCATCAGCTGAATTCCAACTCTCTCTCTCCTTGTGTCATATACATACATCTAGATAGGAACTAGTTTATAGTCATTAGCCTTGAACATTAGTTAACATATATGTACATTAAATACATTTTGGATTGTGTGTGTATGATGGATAAACCTTTATGTGTATGTATTTTCGGACATGAATGCCATGATTTGTAAATGAAAATGGTAGCTACAATTTTTGGTATTAAAGCAGGGATAGGTTATATAGGGACATGCATATGAACATGACATGACTTTTACACTATTATGCATTATCATAAGGCATTGTCTTATATGTCTATAGGGCATTAGCATAGGGTAGTCATGGTAGTACCTATAGCTCGCCAAGGAGAGAGGAGTCAGCTAATTTGCATTCCATAAAAGCATCATGCCAACCATTGATGGATCAAACTACTGATAGAGTTAGATCTCTTACACATTCTCATGCACAACACATATCTCATGGTCAACCATAACATAAAATTGGTGAACCAACAATGCAGGGTCTATAAATTCAAAGAGAGAGAAGGTATGGAAAATTAAGAAAAGAAGGTGCAGTTAACTTCAGTGGTACCACAGATCCATCAGTGGCAGAGACATGACTAAAGAGAACACATAGAGTTTTGAATTTGATAAAATGCACACTAAAAGAAAAGTTTGATTAAGTAGTGTTGCTATTACAGGGGCATACATATGATTAATGGGAAACCATTCCAGGGAGTGATTCCCAACCTCTAGTGCTTACATGGGATGATTTAGAGCATGAACAACACTTAAGGATTGTGTTGCAAATTCTGAGAGAAAAATAACTATTTGCTAAATTAAGCAAGTGTGAGTTCTGGATTGACCATGTGATATTTTTAGGACATATAGTTTCTAAAAAGGGCATAGAGGTAGATCTAAACAAAATTGAAGCAATAGTAAAATGGGAAACCCTAAAAATGTTGCAGAAGTCTGAAGTTTCTTAGGACTAGCTGGGTATTATCGTCGATTTGTTGAGGGGTTTTCATTTATAGCTGCTCCTTTGACTAAGTTACTTTGAAAAAATGTATCACTTCAGTGGTCTAAAGCATGTTGGGAGAGTTTTGATGAATTAGAAGATAGATTGAAATAAGCTCAAGTGTTAGCCATTCCTATTGGTAATGTAGGATTTGTAGTATATAACGATGCCTCTCATCAAGGTTTGGGATGTGTTCTAATGCAACATGGTAAGGTAATTGCATATGCATCTAGACAATTGAAACGTTATGAATTATCTTATCCATTACATAACCTAGAACTTGCTGCCATTGTGTTTCTTTGAAAATATGGAGACACTACTTGTATGGAGAAACTTTTCAGATATTTATATATCACAAGAGCTTGAGGTATTTGATGAGCCAAAAGTATGAGACAGAGGCGATGGTTATAATTGCTAAAGGATTATGATTGTACCATTGAGTATAACCCAAGGAAGGCAAATGTGGTTACTGATGCTTTAAACAGGAAATCAAGAAGTGATGTGGCTCATTTACAGGTATTTTCATTATTTTATTTAGTTCAATTACGAGCTATGAATATGAAATTAAACATACAAAAGAATGGGGTATTGATTGCTACCTTTCAAGTGAGACCAATGTTGCATGATCAAATTAAAGAAGCACAAGGCAAGGATCCAAAGTTACATAGAATGATTAAAATGGTAAAACATGTGTGACATGGAGATTTTGATATTTGAAATGATGCCTTGATGTTGGGTTCTCGTATTTGTGTGCGTAACGTTGATAACTTGCAAAGAGAAATCCTAAAAGAAGCACATAATGCTTCATATCCATGCATCTAGGAATGACAAAGATGTATAATACCTTATGATCTCATTTTTGGTGGCCTAAAATGAAGAAAGATGTAGTAACCTATGTTTCAACATGTTTTACTTGTCAGGAGATCAAAATGAAACATCAAGCACCAGCTAGAAAATTGAAACCATTAATGATTCCAGCATGAAAATAGGAAAGAATAACCATGGACTTTGTATATGGGTTGTCGAGGACTTTGAAGAAGAATGATGCTATATAGGTGATCATTGATAGACTAACTAAGTCACCACATTTTTTACCTATTCAATGGGATAGTTCACTTAAGCATTTAGCCAAGAAATATATGGATGAAATTGTCAGATTACATGGTGTTCTGGTGTCCATTGTATCAGATAGAGATCCATGATTTACATATCGATTTTGGGTCAGTTTCAACAGGCTTTGGGTACCAAGTTGAGTTTTAGTACTGCTTTTCATCTTCAGATAGATGGACAATCAAAAAGGACAATTCAGACACTT
This sequence comes from Omphalea diandra, assembly GCA_949677035.1. Lineage (NCBI taxonomy): Eukaryota > Viridiplantae > Streptophyta > Magnoliopsida > Malpighiales > Euphorbiaceae > Omphalea > Omphalea diandra. The sequence goes on along the minus strand of CATIWR010051704.1, from coordinate 27,047 downwards.
GAAGACAAGCTTCGAGCTTGTGTGATAAAGTTTAAAGGTGCATGGGATGGATATATTGCCTTGCTTATAATAATAATTATCACAATAGTATACAGATGACACCATATGAAGCACTATATGGAAGAAAATGCCAAAGTCCTATCTACTGGGATGAAAAAGGGATGCGTATTTTAGAAGGGCCAAAACTAGTGCAAGATACTATGGATAAAGTGAAGGTAATCAAAAGCAAACTTAAAGCTGCATAAGATAGACAAAAGAGTTATGTAGACCAACACAAAAGAGAAATGAAATATGAGGTGGGAGACAAAATGTTCCTTCGAGTTTCACTATGGAAAGGAATAATTCAATTTGGCAAGAAGGGGAAACTGAGTCCTCGATACATAGGACCCTATGAGATCCTAGAAAGAATTGGTCCATTGGCTTACAAGCTAGCACTACCACTTGAGATGGCTCAAATTCATGATGTATTCCATGTGAGTATGCTAAGAAAGCATCGGTCTGATCCTACACATATACTTAGGGATCTAGCAGTAACAATTGCAGATGATGTAAGTTACATTGAAGAACCAATCGAAATCATTGGTTATAAGACAAAAAAGTTACCAAAATCGAGAAATCCCTTTAGTTAAGGTGTTATGGAGAAACCACTTACAAGAAGAGGCTACAAGGAAAATCGAAGAGAACATGAAACGACAATATCCACATTTGTTTACAAATATTGAATTTCGAGGATAAAATTCTTTATATAAGGGGAAGAAATGTAACATGCCCATCCACATTCATTAGCATTATCACATGAACATGTTCATTAATAAATGATATGAAATCTCACATGAACATATGCTTTGGATAAATGATCATTTAGATATGTGAATTGGATAAGCATGATGATGACATATGCACCATTGCATTTGGGACACTTGAACATATATGTAATGTTTATATAGTTGCATGGAAAATTATTTTATGTTGTGTGCATGTTATAGCATCATAAATAATGGTGTTATAGAGATTATTTAAAAGTATAAGGAGCATCTAGGAATTAGGAGATGGATAGAGGTGCTTAAGGAGTGAAGAAGAGGGACTAAAATAGGAAAGTGAAATTCCAACCAATAGGAATGCAATACCATGATTTTGTCTTGTTACAATAGGTTTACAAGTGGAATTTTTAACCCTTTAGGATCAGAATACAAAGCTTAGATGTGAGGTACAACAGAAGAAAGAGAGAGCTAAGGAACAAAGAAAGGATAAAAGAAAATGAGGAGGAAGAATAAGAAGGCGAGGGAGAAGAGTGAGCTGCCTAAGGAGGAAGCCTAAGGTTTTCTGGTTCTGGGACAATAGGTTAGGTAATTTATCTTCTTCTTAAATGAAATTAACCCCTTAAGACATGTTAATCATGTATGGTTATTGAGAATTATGGTGTATTTGAGGTAGAAATTTTGGATGGAAGTTGAAATTCAAAAGAACAAGAGCTGATTGTGTTGATTTTATTGTTAGAGCAGAATTTTGTACCCATAATTTTATAACCCTATAAGAGAAATAAGAGAAAGTTTAAAATATGAGAGTTGTAGCTTTATAAATAATCTAAATTCACATGAAACATTTTTTCTTGATTTGGTGTGTGTAAGGAGTTATGGCTCCTTCATTAGGGTTGGTTCACAACCAACCAAAATCACCTTAGTCTTTCTATTTTCTTATATTTTGATGGCCTTATGTTCTGATTTTGACAAAGTGTAAAACATGAAACTTGTAGGGTTATATCCCCTATAAACTCTTGTAAAGAATTTTGGATTGATTTGTTGTGTGGAAAGAGATATGGCTCATTGATTGTGACTGACCCTATACCCGAATGAAACCTTACCTGTCATTTAATTATGTTTTCCAAGAATTTGATAGCTATAGATTAGGAATTTGGTGATGTGTTAAACTTGAAAGTTCTAAATTTATATATTATATACATGAATGTAAAATATTATTGCCAAATTGTTTATGGTTGTTGAGATATTACCCCTTCATTATGACTGATTATCACCATGTTGAAAATCTGCTCACCTTGGGATTGGTCATTCGTTTTGGCGATTTTGTTGACTGAATTAGACAATGAGTAAAACATCAACAATGTTCCTTTATGTGTTGTGTAACTTTTGGTACATCTGTTTTTCATTTTTATTTGTAAAATTTGAGATATACCTAAGAATGTAAGACCTACTCAGATTGAGATGACATTAAAATAGAGCAAAATTCAAAAATTCACCCCATTTTCTATGTGTTTTATATTGGCCTGAAATTTGAATATGTTATGTCATTATGTGTCTAGTTTATTTTAAAAAATGAATCAAGTGAATTGGATAAGTTTATCTAAAATTATTTCTATGAGAGTGTAACAAGCTCAGGCTGCCATATAAGGAAGAACATGCAAAAACACTAGGTCCACTTGCATGGATCATGCCATAGTTGCATACCAAGCATTCATAATCATTTTGGCATACTTATAACCATGTATGTATCAAATGTTAGGATCTCAACACTTTGAGGAAGCCTTAGAGAGAGAACCAAACCTATCATAAAGGTTGGTTACATCAAAAGGTGATTAAAAACGATAATTAGATTCTAATGTGTATATGTGTGATAATTTTATAGTGTGATTATGTCCTATTACATGTATTTGTGATTGAATGGTTACCTTTTAATTATGAATACAAGTCAAGTGAGAATTATATGGTCTCAATGATTACTTGGTATATCATTGTTATGAACACTTGCATATGGAACTTCCTTTGTTATGAACACTTGCATATGGAACTAAAAGGATGTTGTGACCGGCTTGTCAAACACTTGCAAATCATGTGGAAGATGGACTAATATGTCCCATTGGGACATGTTATGGATCACATGGTTCACTTGTTATATGCTGGTCAACAAAATCAAATGTGACTTGAATCAGATGAATTCCTGGGAGCAGTGTTTTCCTTACAAGGTCACGGTACAAAAATAAATCTATTGCACTTGCACTTGCATAGTTAATTGTTATACTTGTAATGTATCATGATGATATTCTTATGTTGGTTGTGCCATAAGAATCTTACTATTGTTTTTATTCATTGAATCGCGACTCACCAAATCACAATTTTTTTTTTCAGATATTGAAGGATAAGATTGGATTCTTTGGTGCATAAAGTTTTGCATAGAGACACATGGACCACAAGTCGTCGACTGAATTCCAACTGTCTCTCTCCATGTGTTGTGTACATACATCTAGATAGGAACTAGTTTACAGTCACTAGCCTTGAACATTAGTTAACATATATGTATATTAAATACATGTTGGATTGTGTGTGTATGATGGATAAACCTTTATGTGTATGCATTTTGGGATATGAATGCCATGGTTTATAAGTGAAAATGGTCATTACACAACCTTTTAAGTGTTTTTTCAAAGGCTCACACTTAATCGATACAAGAGTTTTACAACTAGGCTAAATTTCAAACCCAAAAACACTGGTGTTTAATGTTCATTGCCAACAATAACAACTCAAATACAAGAATTAAATGAACAAAGGTTGAGCAACAATTTTGTAAGAGTTTGGCCATAATTAAATGCTATTCTCTTGCATTCAAGTCCTTTTAGTCAAGTATTTATAGTCAACAACCACCAAAGTGATGTTACAAACAAAACAATTTATAAATCTCTAAGTTGTGCTAAGTAGGTCTTGCATTAAATGTTTGTCAGATGGATTTCACGGTTGTGATTTGACATGTGTTGCTATTTCTCTTTTTGCACAAAAATTGCTGAAATCATGCTAGAGAATGCTGTTTGTGTCTAAGGCTAGTCCAAGTGGTACACCACCATTGGTCTTCCAAGAAAAAAAGCTATTATGTTCTTCAAGTCATATAAAATTTACAGTTATAATTTATTTTTCTCTGGGATGTGATGGCCAATGCAAATCCTTCTGTTTGACAATGAGATGTTCTCCATCAAGTCGCAGTCTCTTCCAACATTTCACCTTTGCGAGTTTGATATACCAACAACTATTTGGGACACTTGGCATACTCTAGTTTAGGACTTGATTCCCACCATGCAAATGCAAAAGTCATAGTAGCAAATCTGGATACGACTGCCACTACAAAATCTTTTGTCATAAGTTCACTAATTCCTTGGCAAGGTAGTAGCTGCGATTTTCATAATGAAATCATCTATCCCAGCTTCATCCATTGTTCTTATAAGATAGTGATCATGAATTTGAATTTTGCCAACATGAATTAGGATGCCTTTCACAATACTTGCAACTTAGACTCCCATTCAACTTTTAATGCAATCTTATCTAAAAATTTGCAAAATCAACACTTAAAATTGATGTTAGAACATATCAATCTACATTACCATGATCAAAAGAGAGTTTTGACTTAGGTTTGACCAACCAAGTCCAACACAACCTTACAAGCATTTTACTTATATAAAACTCATTCTAAAATATAAATCATGCGTGTTTAAAAGCATTTTACTTATATAAAACTCATTCTAAAATCTATATCATGCGTGTTTAAGGCTCATAAAATTAACCTATTACAAGCAATCAATAGCTCTCAACAACCAAATTACAAAGCAATTAAGAGAGAGGCTTGAGAATTAAATTTGCAAGAGTTTGGACATAATTAATAGTTATTCTCTTACATTCAAGGCCATTTGGGGGAGTATTTATAAATTTCAACTACCAAATAACTGTTACTAAAGAAACTAATTCCATATTTTTAAGATTTCATATGTAATCATACATTTAATGTCTTTTAGAAGAATTTTATGGTTGAGATGCGTCAATCATGATCGTGAGCTACTTTTCATATTGAGTATTACTCCTTCGCAGTCAAGAACTTTGATTTTGTCTAATAGCTAGTGACACATGACATTTGAACATTGGTTATTTTAAAACTAGCTATTGCAATGCCCAACTATGTTTAAAAATCTTATTGTGATCTATAAATCACAGTCGTGATCTTTGATTGCATTAGATTAGTAGGATGTGAAGCTCACTTCAAATATGCTAGACTTTTTGGTTCATCTTTGAAGCTTGGTTGTGGTCATGATCTTCAAAATGCTTAACGACTTCTTGGAATGTGGAATGTTTCAACTTGGTTCTTGAGCGACCATTGGAGCTCTTTTTAGACTTATTTGAAGGTTGTGGTTGCTACCTTAACATAAAACTCAATTAGACACTTTGGTTCCTTTTTAAGCTGGATAGTGGTCACAACTTACCATTTAACTATTACAATTGAGTTCTTAGTCGCGAAATGTTTGTCTTGAGTGCTATTTACAGGCCATTTTTTGTTATGTAGAGTTTTTCACTTCCTTTTTACCTCTTAACTCATTCTTATCATATTTTCTGTGAGAATAACTCTTAGTACAAATATTAGTACCTTCAATCCACAGTGTCAAGATAAAAATGAGGTTTGACTAACTTAGTCCAACATGTATACATGAGATGCACACAGTATTCATAAAAGCATAGATGCCTCTAACTGTATTCCTTCCACACATGTGGTTTAGTGGCCCTTCCCTAGATATGGTCTTATTCAACTATTAATGGGGATAGTGAAACCCTCAAAGTGAAAATCCTAAAAGAGAACTATAAAAGAGGACTATAAAGAAGAATTTACAATAAGACGAATTCTTTTTTACATAAAGGGAAATGGGATATACATAGGAATTAATATGGTGGGGAATGGGGCATTTACATAAAGAGTCATTATTTACAAAATGGGGAGAGGGGAATACATAAATATTTGCACTGGAAATGATATTTACATGGCGAAGAATGAGGATTACATAGATGCTTATGTGGGGTAGTTCTTCTTATAAAGCTTAACCATGCTCTTCAGTGATTTCTATCCTCATTGTCAAAGATTGAAAACAAAAGGGGAATCCTATTTAAAGTACTATAATTCCTACATGTGCCTAGAGGTTCAAAGGGTTGTTATAGTAGATGGCTCCCACAAACTTGGCAACAATTGTCATATACCCTTCATTTGAAATACTCGAAGGCACTTGGCTTGCAAGTGATGAACCCTCTACAACATCATCTAAGTCTAAATGGACCTTAAGTCTCAAGTTTGAAGGATCCATCGATTAACTAAAGGGTCGAACTAGTGCACGTTGTACGATCTGAAGTCTATATGAATGCAATTGACAATTTAATAAATAAGAACAAAGATTGTAAAAGTGAACTAGAGATTATGGCAAGAAGTCAATTTCATTAGTCCTTAGTGCAGTAGCCATTGTGAACGCCTCTATTTCATGAATGGGCTCGAACAAGTGGAATCATGCTTATGACTTCTAACTTTTTATTGGTCATTAGGGAGTCAGTAAGATGGATGTCATATTGGTATAATCCTATTTGATTTCACATGTTTAGATCACTCAGGGATCCTTGGGAGGGCCTCACAATCTATAGAGGCCTTTTAAAATCAATTTAGTTAATAAAGGCTAGGAGAGGTGATACTTTGTTATTACGCTAAATACATGACTAGAGTCGCCACCTAACATTAGATGAGAGAATTTTGAGCAAGGATGGGTTCTAGTCCTAATAGTCAATTAGAAGGCCCAACTTGTCTTTTCCTCATCACAGACTGGGTTTATGAATTGGATACGACATGGGAAAAAGGTTAGACACCCCTAAATTGCTTAAACTTTGGTATTCGGCCTTTGGACATCTTTGATTCATATTTATAATTTTAACCTTATTCATTACTTAGTCCATTTTAGGTAGTCCTAAACATTCATCTAACACATATTTACTCATCTATAATATTCAAACAACACAAGCATTCACCATGAGGATGAGGTTACATTATTAGGTATAAAAGTAGGGTGCATGCAATTAAATGAATGGCCATAAAGTATGCACTATTGGACCCTTCCAACTCATAAAACTACAAATAAGTTGGTCCTTTAAATGTGATATTAAACCTAAGAAAAATATAACTCCTAAATCTAATCAACTAAAGTAAGATGTAGGAATTATATCACTCTTAATTTATTATGGGAACACCTAAGTTACTAACCCTTGGGTTCTAATCAACATGGACTACATGAAAGGCCAATTGAAGTCCTAACTTATTGCCTTAAGCAACATACCAAACTCAAATAACATGCAATAGATTATAAAATGAATTAATGGCATAAACATGCATCGATAAAGGTATATGGCATGAAGGGCAAGTGAGTGCAACCATAAAACATAATTGGACATAATGTAAGGATAAATTATGGGGTTGTAGGCGTCTTAAAGTGTCTCCCAAATTTCCATAAGTAAGTTGGATGTGCCAAGAGGAATTTAGGAGGCACACCTAGCCATAGATAAGGGCATAATGTAAGTTAAAGTGAGGAATCACAATACACCAAAAAGAACTAAGAAAACACAAATGGACAGTATGTTAAGGATCATATATTGGGGCCTTAGGATGTGAATCCTTACCCAAATATAACATCTTTATTAACCATACCGTATAAGGGCTAACCTGCCTCTTTCAAGGTTCTGTGATGGATATATGATAAGATGCAAAAATGAACATCATAAACACCCACTAAATTATAGCGAATTAAAGGGGCATTAGCTTTGTAAGCCTTTCCCTATCACTTTCATTCATAACCATACTCATCAAAGTAACAAAATAAGGTAAACATAACATAGAGAATGCAAATCAGACACTAAGTCAAGTTCTTTTATGGATTATAACCTAAAGATGGGGGACGAGGGTCATTAATTATTACAACCTACCTCTTTTCTTCAACTATTAGGCTTAGAAAATGGAAAAAAGGCCCAAAATCACAAAGAAAGTAATGATGAAGATTATTTTGAATAGTGCATGCAAAAGTACCAGTAGTTTGTATAGATAACTAAGTGTCTGTATAGATAATTAGGTTTTTTCAAGAAAAATTCAAACAAAAGGCATGAAAAAGAAGGGGGAGAAGGAGAGGAGTCTTATAATGGCTTGTGGGTTAGCTTTTGGCCCTCAAAGGCATTATAAGTGTAAGAAACTTTCCAAATATACAAAGGAAACAATGATTAAAGGGGTTGATTATGGGTTTTACCTTGAATCACTTAGACCAAAGTTAGTGTATTCAATATTTTAGTAGGGAATGGTTATTTTAGTGTTGAATTTTTTATTTGGTAGGGTCTCACTATGGTATTTCTTAGCCTTCTCTTTCCCCTCTAGGTGAGGGGTATTTATAAAGGGAAACAGGTGAAACTATACCCTGTAGCATGGATTGCATGCTATTCCTTCATTTTCCTTACTCTTTATTGATAGGATTAATGAATCTTTTGAATTTAAGGTTGAAAAGTTGTTCACACATAACTTAGGTTGTCTATACAAACCTTAGGTTATCTATATAATCATCGAGGCTTGGTTGGTTACTATTTCAAAAACTTATTACTATTGGGCCTTTTAGACTTATTTGTATAGACCATTTTAGACTTATTTGTATAGACCATTAGCTATCTCTATAAACCATTCCTTTAATCCCTCACTATGCCCTTTTGGTTTGGGGTATTTGAGAGATATGCTTCATTCAAGACTTTTTCTAAGCTTTGTTCTCCTTGGGCACTATTTCCTCTATCCTTTTAAGGATGGATTTAATATCTCAATAATCCAAAATCTAGTGTGAACAATCTTGAAGTGAATTAGATCCTATATCTTATGGTGAAGCTTGTAGCATTCATTTATGTGATAGTACCTTTTTCAAAGGTAAAGTAGGCATTACCATCATGGCCCTTTAGCAAGGGATTCGATGTTGGCCTTAATGGAAACAACTATAAAATTCCTTTTTTTATTGTTACTCTAAAGCCGTAGAAAGTGTCATGCTTGAGTCTATAAATTTCCTTGATGGGTGTACTGCATTCACATCAACAACTTTGTATGCATTTGACTATCTATGTGGCTTATAGCTCCTTCTTCTTGAGTGCTATGTCTTGACTCCAACTCTTCTACTATGATTCCTGCCTCCCTCAAATCCTCAAAATTTTTAACCAACATATCTCATATGCACGTGCTAATTCTTGGTAAAGATCCCTTGATGATCATTTGAACCTGCTCTATTTTTATCGGCCTTGTCCTTACCTCCATAATCAACTTCTTCCACCTTCTAAGATAATCACCAAACCCTCACCACTATTTTACTTCAAAGCCTCCAAGTCCTGAAAAGTGAACTCTAACTTTGAGTTATAAGCATAGTGTTCCCAAAATGCTCTAGATAGCTTTTTCCAATCTCACCTTACTACCTTAGACTATGTGAAGTACCTAGTCTTCAAAGATCCCTCTAATGACAACTCAAACAAATCCAACATCATTTCAGATGCCGCTATTGATGCCCTCATGGTGAGCACATAAGACTAGATATGGTTTTTAGGATCTTATGTCCTTATGAACTTGGGGATCTCAGTCATTTAAATGTTAGTAGGAAGCTTGTCTTGCTTGCGAGTGAATAGTTCTTCAATGTCTACCCCTTGATCTAATCCCTTAGCATCTACGACCTTCTCAATCCTCTCAAGCAATTTAGCAAATCCATCTTTCTTTGTATTATCCTTCTCATCTTCTATATCCTTTTCTAGTGTTAATACCAAGATAACTTCTTTAATGGTAGCTTTTTATTTATGGTAATCTTCCATCCTAAATTGGTCATCATCTATGATAACTAGAAGTGGGACATCTATTAGATGTTTCCCCTTCTCCATTCTACTTGAAAAAGCCTTATTCTTCTTTGCTAGAATCTTATTTAAATGTCTTTACTTTCTTTGTTGGAATCTTAATTAAATGTCTTTACTCCATAACATGATCTTCTATCACACAACTAAATTCTATTATCATTTTCTCCATTTGTTTTGACTAAGCTGCTCGATTAGTTTGCTCCATAAATGCTAATAATTTTATGCTTTGGACTGGACCATGTGTCTCACTTTTTCTGGCCAATCCCTTCATTCTTTTCTTCTAAAATGTTCTAAGAGGAGTTATGATAGATGGAAAATAAGGATTATCAGAATGATGCGTGGATAGATAAATTTATGCATGAGATGCTCACATTATTCACATATAGACATATATCGTTCCAACGTTATTTCTCTCACACAAGGCTTAGTGGCTCTTTCTTAGGAGTGGTACATTCATCTATCAATGAGGGATAATGAATACATATGGTCCCTCAGATTAGGTAAGGTGAAAATCCCAAAGAGCATTACGTAATTTATGTATAAGTAGAAGCATAAATGTTTACATAAAAGAATTAACTATACAAAGTTGGTGTATTTACATAATAAGGGAATGAGATAAATATATACAACAAAGGGTTTCTCTTTACATAGTGGGGATAGGGCGCACAAGGAATTCTATTCATATAATCTGGTATGCAAAAATATTTACATTAATGGAAATAAATTTATAAGGCTTATCTATGTTCTTTAGGGACTTCCACCTACGTTTAGAAGAAAATGCAATAAAAATAAGATGGTTATCCTATTTCATGATACTAGAGTTCCCATATGAGTTTATAAGTTCAGAGGATCGCTATAGTAGATTGTTCCCATAAATTTATAGGACAGTTGTCATGTATTTCTCATTTGATAAACTCAAAGGTACTTGGCTTGTGAGTGATAAGCCTTCTGCACATTCTTCTAAGCTTGATTGAGGCTTAAGTCTCAAGTTTCGAGAATCTAATGGTTAGATATAGGGTCAACATATTGCACATGGTGTGTGTAATACTACTAAATATAGTAGATAATTCAACTAATTATGATAAAAATTATAAAAGTGAACTTAAGATTTTTGGCACGTGAAGTTAATTTTATTACTCTCCAATGGTGTCGCCACTATGAATACTTCATTTTTTTTTGTAGATGTGCTAGAACAAGTGAAATCTTACTTGCGACTCCTAAACTTTTATTGACCATCAAGGAGTTGAGAGGATGTAGAGTCATACTTTGGTACAACCCTTCTTAATGGCATGCAAAAGGATCAATATGGGATCTAAGGGCAGACCTTTTGGTAGATAGAAGCCAGTGTGAAGAATCAAGTGGTCAATGGGGGACTTGGAGGGGTAATACTTTAGTAATATCTTCGATACTATAGTAGATTGTTCCCATCAAGTGATGATGGGTTTTGGTCCAAATAGTTCAACTAAAAGGCCTAAAATATCTTTACAATATCAAAGATTAGGTTTGAGAATTAGGTACGACTTGGGAAAGGGGTTGGAACTCTAAAGTTGCTCGAATCTTGGGATCCAGTCTTAAAAAATCTATGGTTCATATTTACAAGTTTTATCCTCATCAATTAATTAGTCCATATTAAAATGACCAAAATATGCATATAGTCCATATTAAAACAACCCTAAATATACATCTACTATCCTTTCATACATCCATATCAAACATAATATATACAACCATTCAACATAGCGATGGATGATACATGACCAAATATTGGGTTTCCTATAATCCATTAATTGAGGACATAAGATATAAATATTAACCCTCATAATGTGTAAAAGAGGGCATAAGTTAGTTCTTAGGAACAATGAAAAGCACAATTCCTACACCTAATCGTGGTAAAATAACATGAAAGGGTGATACTATCTTTACCTTTTTTGAGGAACACATTAAATGCTTATAAGAAGATACTCATCATGTAAGTAAGAATAATGTATGATATGCATATCTACGCATATTTCCCTAACATCAAAATATACTTAAATAATCAACAAAAAGGTATGCAATGCATTTGTGATATGCATAATATCATAAAAGTGTGTGTGTGTGTATGTGTTAGAAGACAAAGTAAATAAGGCAAACACCAATCATAGGAAAAATATTGAGAGAAGTCATAGGGTCCTTAATTCATAAACTCACCCAAGAAACTCCTAACTATGGTCAATACATCAAGGGTGAAAAGAGTGATGCATTCCTAGCCATGGAGAGGACTAGAATGCATCTCTACACTAGTGTGTATATGTGCATGTGGCAAAACAAGCAAAACATGTCATATAAATAGAATATTAAATAGTTTAATAGGGGTTAGAGTACCCCTAATGACGCCTCTTTATAACCTACACCATAGAGGTGGAGAGAGAGTTAGTTTGGCCATTAGAAGGACTAACTAATACCTTTCGAGGATTATGACTATGGATATAATGAAAATTATAAAATAAAATACATCACAAAAGTACAAAAAAAAATTTAAAAGGAATCTAAGGGCCATTGGCCCTTTAGCCTCTTCCTATCACTTTTTATTTAATCAAATGCTTAAAGGTGACAACAAAGGTGATAATCAAGACTATAATCCCCCTAAAATAATATTTAGACATAAATTTAGCTAAAATGAGGAATAAAGGTCATTGATTATTACAATCTACCTCATTTCCATTTTCAAGTTGAGGATACCAAGGAAAAATTGAAAATCAAAGGAAAATAAGAAATTGGTATTGTTCTGAATAGTGCTTGTGAGTAGTGCTAGTAGTTTGTACAAATCATAAAGATGTTTGTGTAATAATTAGGCATCTATATAGACCTCTAAGTCTACTACTGGTAGAAAATTACAAAGAAGAAAAGAAGAGAAGAGAGGAAAGAAGGAGGAGAGATAACTTAAAATGGCTTAGGAGTTAACTTATGGCCCTTATATGCAGCTTAATTGATGCAAATGCCTAAGGCACGCCCGAAGATCCATTTCAACTTAAAGGCCTAACAATAAGTGAAAGGCTAAAGAACTTTAAGGATGTAATTGGAGCTTTCATACAAAGGTGAATTACACTTGGATTGGACCAAAAGGAGCAAAGGATGCATGAAGATAAATTAAAAGAAGATTGGAGCTTAGACACTTCAAATGGAGTAATTAGGTTGATCTAATGGAGCCCAAGATGCGGAGGTGGTTAAGGCCCAGTACCATTCACTCAAAGAAAAGAAGAAAGCCCAAAATGTATGGATAAAGAGATAAAGCCCACAAGTCAAGATACTTCTAAGATTCATTTAGTTGGCATTATGTTCCTATTCTCTTAAGGATTTCTCTTTGTTGGCTGAATATCTTAGCCAATATTCTTAGGATCTTTTGCTCGCTTTTCATTCTTGTGAGCAACTTAGAATAAGGAGTTGTAGCCCTAAGAAGCTATTTTGGCCAAATACACCATGGCCAATTAGCTTTGGTCTTTTATTTTCCTTATTCTTTTAGGATTAGTAAAGATAGTTATTATTTAGATGGCCAATCTAGCCTTGGCTGAATTCTAACTACTTTCTCTATGTTTTATATTCTTAGGAGACTAAGCAAATAAGGCTATACATAACCTACCCCATTTGGACATAACATCAATAAATTGAATAATATGTTTCTTTAGTAATTTTGCTTGTGAGAGTTTTTCTCTTCTTGAGTTCTTGAAAGGACTTGGTGAGATTGTTGAGTGAAGGCTCAATAATTTCTCAAACTTGTTAATTCTAAGCTTAAATTGGCTTCGTTAATTTATGGTTTGAATTAGCATAATTTTAAATCTTTATAATTTAGGTTGTTAGAAATTAGTTTTCTAGATATTTGATTGGGATTTGAAGATCAAACTTGTTGCACTTGATTCTTGAATAGACTTAGGGCTTATGCTGAGTATGCGAGTAAGGATCAATTCAAACTCTTCCATATCATTTGGTATTAGAACCAAGTTTCAAAATCAAGTAAGGTAAAGTTTCAAAATCAAGTAATGTAAGGTTTCAAAATCAAGTAAGGTAAAATTTCAAAATCAAGTAAGGTATAGTTTCAAAATCAAGTAATGTGAGGTTTCAAAATCAAGAAAGGTATCTTTAATTTCATTGTTCTTTGCATATTTGCAATTAGCGTCATCTGAATTGTATTATTTTTCTCTTTTCATTCGATTTGGCTCAATTCTGTTCTTATGTTTCTAATATATTTTCTATACTTTTCCATCATTAAAATATCTTGTTTCATCAGTCATAATCATTTTGCGTCATTAAAATATAGCAGTCACAACTTATGTGTAACCATTGGGTAATGACTAGTCATCACGCAACCAGTGAAACCCCATCATTAAATGCTTTTTTAACCATTTTGATCAATTTTGCATCTCATTTATACCTATTTAAGGCTTCTATCAACCCTCTCTTTCACTCCTTACATTTTCCTTCCTCATTTTCTCAAATTTCTTCTTTCCCTTCATCTTTAATCTTCTACTCCTCCTTTCTAAACACTTTTTCATCATCATCCTCTAATGGCACCAAGGAAATTCATAAAAGGAGATAAGGGAAAAGGAATTGCCCAACCCTCTTCTCTTCAAACCAAATCCCCTCCTCTACATATCATGATAGGCAGTAATAAGGATGAGAAGGCTATATATGAAGCCAGCAAGAAAAAGAACATCTAGCCCGACAAAATCCCCTGTTCTTTTCTTCTCCAAACTCTTAAACTTAAAGGTGGAATCAAAGCCTTCCTTTCAAATCATAGATGGAATAAGTTCATCATTGGAGATGAACTACGCTATGATGAGGTAGTAAGGGAATTCATATGCATAATAGAGATAAGCAATGTAATAAATTCAAAGGCTAGTATGTATGGATTACTCTTTAGATGTTTTGGTAAGGCTTACTACATAACTTATAAGCAAATTTACTCTTTATTCAATTTCCACACTGGTGACCATATCCCTTTTAACATTTCCTCTTACGACCTTGAGTTTTCTGACTTTTGGAGTCAAATTTCCATTAAAAAGAAATATGATCCCAAAAAGTCTTTGGCCAAAAATATTAAGTCTCTTATACTTTGGCTCCTTCATAGGATCATTATATTTTCCATAAACCTAAAAGGTGATGAAAATAAGAAAGCCTCCCAAAAGAACTTATGATTTCGTTATTACCTTTTTGCAAATAAGGAAATCCAAACTAGTCACTACTTTGTGGATCAATTAGCCCATATAAGCCTATGCAAAAAGAGCCAATTTCTCCTTTCCTACCATATAACTTCCATATATCATTTTGTGTGAGCTCTCACACCTGAAAATGAAGTCTGTCTCACTAAAGCCAATCTTCTAAATAAGAACTTTCTTCTCGTTAATGCAAAAGCCATCCATCTAAAGAAATATGTATATTTGTTAGGTATTGAAGGAGCAAAACAACAACAAGCCTTTTAAGCTAGAAAAAGGAGTAGGCTTATAATTAAAAGAGGAAGCTCTAAGAGAACCTACGGTAAAACTTAGGGCCTTTATTGCCTCATCTTCTTCTAGGAATTCTTTTAAAGTTTCCTAATTGTTGAAGAAGGTTCTTAAGAGGCTCAACTTTCTCCAATCCCTTCAGGGGATATAGTTGAGATCCAAAAGAAACGTGGCCTTCCATCTCCATGCCATCTCCAATACTTTGATTTCTCTAAGGATGAGGAAGAAGAAGAAGCAAATGAACCCAATGAAGTACAAAATAAATAAGTTAGAGATAGTGAAGACTCTAATGATGGTGACTATAAATAATCTCTAACATTTGGGTTTCCTTTATTTCCTATCTTTTAAAGTTTTTATCTCTTTAATTTGTGTTTTAAATTTCTATTTTTCAAGTTTTTAGTCTGTAATCCTTGTGATCAGACATTTATAAATGTTTGAACCACTCATGTTTATGTTTACTTTATTAATGGAGCATTTGTTTGATATCTTTATCTCTTTTATTTTCCTTTTTATTATGATTGTTCAACCATTATGAGTTGATTTGTTTTATGTTTTCATATTGATATCCCTCCCATTATTCCTTCTTTTCCCTCTCTTTTTGTTCCTGACAAAGGGTAGGAGATAATTAAAAATGCATATACAAAGGGAAGAGAGAAAAATTGCAATATATTAAACAAACTTGAATGCTAATTGGTTGGATTAATTTACATTCTAAGGAGGAGTATGAATTAAAGGGAAGCAACTCTAAAATTATGTAAATGACCAAGGTAAATTAATTAAGGATCCACTTCAACTTCAAGGTCCAATCATAAGAGGAAGGCAAAAGAAGTTTGAGGAGGCAATTAGAGCATTTTTGCAATAAGGAATTACACTTAGATTAGCCTAGAAAGAACAAAGGATGAGTGAAGCCCAACTAAAAGATGATGGAAGCTTAAACTCTTAAAATGGAGCACTTAACTTAGTACAATGGAGCCCAACCTTTAGAGAGTACCAAAGCCCAATCCAATTCATCTAAGACATGGAACAAGAAGCCCAAGGCAGGTAACTATGGAAATAAGGCCCGAAGTCAAAGATTATTACACGATTATGCATAATTGGCAAGATTTTTCTATTCTCTTTAGGTTTTCCTCATTAGACTGAATACTTCTCCTTTTCTATTTAGGATTAATAAGTTGTTTACTTCCTTTAAAGTTCCTTAGCTAGGAAAATATCTTGGTCTAATCTTGATGGCCAATCATAATATTTCTTTGAGTTTTCCTATTTAGTTTAGGATTGTCTTTTCCTTATTGTTTTAGAAAACATGGATTTGGGCAAGCATTGCAAACCTAATCCTATCAGGATTTTCTTTAAGGATTGTAAAGCTATAAATAGCCTCTCATTTTTGGCTAAGAAGGCATTCAATCAATAATATTTTTTTTAGCAATTTTGCTCAAGAGATTAAATTCTCTTCTTAAGTTATTAAGTGAACTGGGTGTGATTCTTGAGTGAAGGCTTAATAATTTCTCAAACTTGTTGATTCTAATCTTAAATTGACTTAGTTAACTCAAGGTTTGGATGAACAAACACTTTAAATCTTTATAAATTAGGTTGCTAGAAATAGGTTTTCTTAAGGTCTAAATGAGATTTAAAGATCTATCTTGTTTTTTATTCTTGAATTCGGTTTGGGACTTATGTAATCATGCATATGGGTAAGGATCAATCCAACCATGCTCGTATCACATTGTTCCCTGTTTTCCCTCATTTTTGATCTTGACAAAGGGTAAGAGATAATTGAATATGTATATGTGAAGGGAAGAGAGAAAAATTGCTATATATTAAACAAAATAGAATACTAATTGGTTGGATTAATTGACATTCTAAGGATGAGTATGAATTGAGAGGGAGCAACTCTAAAATTTTGAAATTGAACCCTTAAGTGTTTATAGTGCTCATTATTTCAACTTGACTCATAAAAGATCTATGTTAATTAATGTCCAAACACTTAAAATCTATAGGAGTATGCAATTTAGAGCTTTTATACTTTGCATATTCAGTTTAGATTATTAAAATAAAAAAAAGGGAAAATTATTGGATTGGCTTGGTTAAAACTAGGTCAAAGCTCTCTTTTAATCTCAACAATATAGATTGAAAGTTTCTAATGCCTCTTTTAAGTGTTGTTCTTACAAAATTTAAGTTAGGATCACATTAGAAGTTGAATGGAACTGAAATGTTTTAAGTATAAAAAATGTTCTCAAAATCATGACTAAGATTTTAGAGGTCGCAACTGCTACTTTAGAAAAACTTAGGATCAGAATGGACAGACTTATTCACGATGACTATCATGGAAAAAAGTCATAATCATTATTTTTTAAACAACTTAGGAGGAACTTCAACAACCACTAAAGGATCAGTAAAGCTGAGCCACATGCAAAGGAGCCATTTGAAGTTTTAAAATTCACAACAGTGAATTATGATAGTGACTGTGACCCCCCTTTAGCTTGGAACTCAAAATCTATAGCTTAATTCATGATGGGAGTAGTGATCCATTATTCCAACACTATGACAGTAGTTATCACAATACATAAATTTTGACAACAACCTTTTTAGTATGTTAGAGGGTACTATTTTTGACAACCACCTTTTTAATATGTTAGAGGATACTAATAACTAGTTTTTGAAGAACCAATGCTAAAATGCCACATATAACCATTAGACACATTTGAAGATTACAACTAAGAAAAGGTAAAATCTAGAGCAAAAAGCAAATCATTACTATGATGACTTTATCTGAACTATGACTTGCTTATGACAGGCATTTAATGCAGGATCTACCAACAAACTTTAGAGATTTGGACACAATTTTGATTGTAATGACTATTTAGTGGTTGGAACCTATAAATACTCCACCAAATGCTTTAAATATAAGAGGATAACATTTAATTGTGTCAAAACTCTTGCAATTAGAGGATAACATTTAATTGTGTCAAAACTCTTGCAATTTGATTTCTCAACACTTTAATTCTAAAATTCTTTATACTTGAATTGTTGAAGGTTTGACGTGAGCCATAAACACTTTGGGTTTTGGTTTTAGACTGAGCCTAAGTGTGAAAAACTCTTGTGTAAGGTTGTATGTGAGCCAAAAACACAAATTTGTAAGGTTGTATGTGAGCCAAAAACACAAATTGATTTGTAAGTTGGGTGTGAGCTTGTAAAACTCTTTTGAGAGTTAATGAAATACCCAATTGAGTAATTTGATAATAGACGTAGGGCTTGTTAACACCCAAACCATTATGAGTTGTTTATGTTGATTCTTGTTCTACTCTTTCTCTAATCTCTAAATCCTTCAACTACCTTTACAAGTCAAAAATTTTCACCAATTCAACCCCCCTTCTTGGTGCACAAGGGCTAACATTAAAAATCTTGCACAAATCCTAGGTTTAGTTTAGTAGTTATATAAAGAGTTTCTATAAAATGGGCACAATTCAACATAAATCAATAGGAAAATTTACATAAAATAAATTAGGTTAACGGATAAATTATATTAAGCTTTGCGAATGTATACTAGTCCTTCATGAATTATCCTATAAATTAATTTCAACAATTCTTGTGAAGATCTCCAAAATTGATATGGGTATGTAAATTGAGGCAACAAACCAATTGGCAGACAATAAGGAAATTAATTAATTATTATCCAAGAATCAAAGTGATAGTATCCTTTAACTAGTTTTGATAGTTTTGGAGCTATTCCAATGTTTGCATGCAAAAGTATTAATCAGAGGCGATGCCTAAAAATCTAAACTATTGAAAGCATACATAAAATAAGGATGAGAAATAAAGAAAGACTTATTGCACTTAAACTTGCTTTAGCCAAGTGGTAGTGTAAGTCATACACCATAGTGGCCTCACAACACGCATCGAATCCCATCAACATGATCTTAGGCATCGTATGGGAGGCACACCATTGCAAATTCCCAAGTAGCTCCTATTTGCCTAAATACATCATAAATAGCTACATCGCTCGCCTAAAAATCAACAACAACATCAAATATCGGGCAATGAGGTCGACCATCGCAAAAAATCCAAAAGCAAGGGGAAAACCTAGAAAAGTCCTAAATCCAGAGCATTTTAAAGAGAAAAAAGGAAGCAAGATGATGAAAAGTGCACAAATGAGCCCTTAAGCCTATTAAAGCCCTTATATAGGAGGGGTTGTCTATACAGACAACCTTAGTTTGTACAAACAACTGATATCCTTTCTTCTCACACAAAAGTCAGCTGCTCCGCTTCTTTATATGCATCCCATCATGTAGGTTGTACAAACAAGCTCCATGCCTGTATAACCCATTAAAAATCAGCAAAATAAGAAAAGGAAAAAGAGGAGGTCCCTTAGTGCAAAATTACCAAAATACCCTTAGAATCACCAGAGCTTGAAAAAGCTAATTCAACCCTCGAATGCATTTGTCAATTCACTAAAATACCTTTCAACAACATAATTAACCTCTCTAAAGCAAGAATACATCTCCTAAACATACAAAAGAAATGTAACAATAAGTATTTATTCATTAAAGACTAAGAAAGCTACAATGATAAAAGATGACTCTTTAATCCACAAATCCAATGTTTAATTGAATCCAATAGACTGGCTCTAACTCAGTTATTGAGGACAAATTTCCAATTATCTTGGCTCTTTCAAATTAGTCTTTAAGCCATAATGTTAGTGACCATAAAAGAATAACGATCAAATTAATATAGTGCATAAGTGTGTGCAGATATTGTCCCATAAAGACAAGGGTAATAAGTACTGAAATATGATGACCCTATTTTTATATAGAAATCAAAGATTTAAATTAGTAACTAAATTACTAATGTGAGAAAGTAAACTAAACTAAAAATGAATTGGCTAACAGACAAAAGCAATTAAGTAATGAAACCTTATGAATAAAACACCTAGGACACTTTACTTTATTAATGGAAAATCATGAAATTAATAATCATTTAATGATATGTTAGACTAAAGCATGCAAATATCAATTGATTATTCAATTATTAAGGATCTCTCTCAAGTATGTCACTTAATTTGTAACCATCCCTCTAGATCCATCATTTGATTTGAACTAGGGATGCATTACTTCATCAACACATGTAATCCTTTAAGTGATAAAATAGGTTAAATAGGTATATCTACCCATTAATTAACTTGAGGGAAATAATTCTAGGTAAATTTCAATTCATAATTTCTCGATCTGTAAATGAAACACAAATCATGCAATTGGTGATCAAGTAATCACATGGATTAAGATAAAAAACAATGTACTTGCAAAAGAACAAAATCCAAACATATTCATTGAAATATTAAATTGATCAATCTTTATCCATGGCTACATCAAGGTCTTGGATCAAAAGATCTAGCCCAACATGCTAACAAAAACAAGCCAAATTCAAAAGTAAAAACATCATCTTCGTAATGGAAATAAGAAACAATAGAAGGAAAGTGAAATCTCTTAATAATAGATCTTCTCTTGACCTCCTTCTATGATCCAATAATGCTTTAAACTCTTGCTATTGTTCTCATTTGAAGCATGTTTCCCTTATTTTCTTCTCTCAAAAGCTCATCATTTTTTCCTTTTGTGACCTTTTTCTTGATAAAAGTGCAGGCTTTATATACTCTTCAAGGACCCTAAAATTTAGGCAAAAATGTAGGCTACAAATCATCTAGGTTGTGACATATGAACTTCATCAAACTTAAGGAAAAGTTATAGGTGCAACAAAAGCTTCTTCCTCTTATGCGTCGAAATGTTTACCTTAGTCTTTGAAGTTCTATCTATACCTAGTTTGCTCGTAATTCACTTCAAACTTGCTAAAACACCAATAAAACATCCAAATGTGTGTAATAACCAAAATTAACTTAAAATCACTTAATTCAAACATAGGTTAACATTATTTTAAGCCCAAATCCTATCAAATATCTATGCATAAATTAAGCCTAACAAGTACCTCCTCACACTTGAACTGTTACTTCTCCTTAAGTAAGAAGGAATAAATGACCCTTAAAATTTCAAAATGTTTTCAAAGTATACGTACAACATCATCATTCTTATAATAGTAATCACATAAGTACTACAAAAGATAAACCAATAAAAAAGTCATTCAATCGAATGAACCTAAGTTAGATTGCTTCTTTGAATAACAAACTCATTCATTCATGAATAATTAAAAATGACAAAATTATATTTTACATATATATCTTAATAATATATCTAGCTAAATTGTCAATAAACATAACCATCATGCAAAACAAGTTTGATCACTATTGTGTTCATTAATTAGCAAAAAGAAGAATAGCTTTAAGAACATGAGAACATTAGGATGTATCCTTTCTTTTTTTTTTCCTTTTAAGCACATAACTTTTCTTATCTTTCTTTTCCTTTTCTTTTTCAAAGATTTAATATGTTTTTTTTTATGCAAATAGAAACATTGGTGATGAATACACATGGTTGCTCAATATATAACTTCATCTGAATGCTTTGAACACTCATGCTTATAGTTTGTCATTTTAGGTGAAAATTGATGTTAGTCATGAAGATCCCTCGTTACTAAGCATCCTAAAAATAACAGAGTAGTTATTTCTTTTTCTTTTTAACTTATTTTGATCATTCATAAATCATTTCTCTTAAACAACTTCATCATTACTAATTAATTATTCACAATAACAATTCATTTTTCATTTAAGCTCATATAATTATGTATATTCATAGCTAGCCAAATACTTGCTTCAATACATATGTAACATATAATCTCATTGAATTCTAACTATCCTAAATTCATAAGTTACACTCCTTAAATTAGTAGTTAACTCAAAATTCATTCATCTCAAATTAATCCTTAGAATGATATCTCTTTTATAGTAACTCATAGTAATTACTAAATAAAGCTTAACTAAGCTACACATCCTTTAAAAAAAAAAAAGTCCTTTTAATCTTTGTACATAGGTGCAAGCATATTGTAGGTCTTAAGATCATAATCCTTACCCCTACACTTAAATGTGTCATTGTCCTCAATGACATGCATTATAACTCATAATAGATAAAACAAGGTAGTATAAAGAAAAAAAAAACTATCCTCTCATCTTGGTGAAAGGTTCATTGCATCCAAATCAGTTCATGCTTTTAGCCTACATTCACATCAATACTTGAGAAAATAAGAAAAATTAGGTAGCCAAGTGAAATAAAAACAAATAAAAGAAAAATAAAAACAAGCTAAATAAATTGTCTAAAAGTAAATTCCAGTAGCTTTGACTTCCAGACATTGTCCATTCAAATTAAAAACACATAATAATGGTACATGGGCACCTTACACTGAAAGCATAAACACAAATACAAAAAAACAAGCGTACAACATTATATAACCTAGCATCAACAAGAGTACAAATCAAAGACACAATTTCATAGCATAGTCCATCATGGTTAGCTCTAACAAAGTATACGGTGGAGAAGGCAAGTTTATGTTAGCTCTAGCTAAGTATAGCCTAAGATCTTGATGCTTTTGCATCCTTTCCATTTGTGTCGATCTCTCTTCCATAATATCTAACCTTTGAAGAACTAAATTCCATGGCTCTTCTTGCATTGCATTAGTTCCTCCTTCTTGTGGAAGAACATTGAGAGGTGGAAGAATAGGAATTTATTTCTCTTCCTCCTTTTCTTCACCTTCCTTTTGGACTTCTTCCTCTTGCTCTTGATTCTTTGGTCTTACAAACTTTGGTCCTCTAAATTTGCATGTCACAATCCCTATTCATTCTAAGGTAGTGAGATTGAAAGGTGGCACAATAGGTAAGGCTTATTCTTCCATTTCATTTGGATCTAAACTACATAAAAAAATAATCAAACCTGTGACTATATGCTCAAATACTTGGATAGGAATTTTTTTTATTATTTTTACCAATTATTGAAATATGAAATGAGTAGTTGAGACTTTTAGCTTATTATGAGCACACTACATGAGAAAAATCTCTTATTTAGAGCTCTTAGTTGCTTCTTATTTCTTAAAGATTACACAAGCGATGAACTTGTGAAGTATCATTACACACCTATCTTTAATGGCCCCACTTAAGAATTGATGAAAATTGATTCCATCATGACCCAAAAGTATTTCCCAAAATGCTCTAGCACTAAAGTTTTCAAGATGATCATTCATACCTCCTTTGTAGAAGCCAAATGCATTTCTCATGATGGTTTGGTCAATGGTATATTGATTACCAAAAAGTCCAAAGACAATGGAAGTCTCATTGTTATTTTCAAAATGTAAAGTTGAGAAGAACTCAAGGTTAAGGGTTTTGTAAGATGGGATGCATGTAAATGCAAACTTCTCCTAACCCAACCTATATAAAGATTTCTCATCCTCTTTATGGCTTATAGGTGCACCAAAGTTGGTTCATCTAAAAATCTAAATGTAACATGTGTTCTAGCATCTAGTGAAATAAATTTCTCACTTTCTTCATCATTAAAAATAGGACAAGTAATGCCATACTTTCATGATAAATCTTTTGGTCCTCTTTATGATTGCTTCCCTTTCTCCTCGACAAAGATGCTTTTGATTCCATCTTGTGTTGGTGAAACAATGATGATTTGATGGTAGTGGTGATGGAAGAATAAGAAAGCTAGAGAGTAGCTAAAGTATAACTAAAATATGAAGGGAGAGTTTGATGTGTAAAAGAATTCTACTTGTTTCCAAACTCTAGAGAAGTGTTTAAATTAAAGTGTGAGTGAAAATGGGGGGAATTTAAGCATATTTATAGACCAAAGGGAATGGGTGATAGGTGGAAACATTTAAAATTCATATTGATTTGAAAAATCCCCTTAAAAGCCCTAGTCATAAGGCTATCGCAGCTCACAACATCTGTCAAAGACATGATATCCTAGGCTATGTTGCATAATAAAATGGGTTCGCAGGCAGTGACCTAAGTTACAGCCTGTGACTTGGCTGTGGCCTGCCCATATCGAGCTAGTCATAGCCCATGACTTTGGTTGCGGGCATGATAATACTCATCTCTGAATCTAGTTTCTTCCTTCAACTCTTATCCCCCATGTAAACTAATATCAAACACCTTCCAAACACATGAATAATGATTAAAATGCATTGCATTGAGATTTTCCTTTTGCTAATTCATAAAACATCAAACTAACAATGATAAATAGAAAACTAATAGTAAGACTAAAATTTAAAGTTTGAAAACTCCTAATTAATATTCTAAAATTCTAAAATCAAACACAAACATCCTAAAGGAAAGGTTAGAAATTCTAGATCCTAGAAGACTCAATCCAAAACATGACAAGCCAAAACAAAAATAGAGCTTAACTCTTCCTTGGCCTTCCTCTACCCCTCTTTGGTTTTGGTGGTCTCCCTATTCCTTTCTATGGTGGTAAAGCACAAATCTCCATAGGCTCACTTCCTTTTTCCTCCTTCTCACTTGATGGTGAATCCTCCACCTTAATAAGAATTCCCCTAGCCTTATTCTTCTTCTCCATAGCTACAATCTCCTTAAGATAGTAGACGTACTCTCCTTCTACTATAAATGCCTAATGGTAGTAAGTGCAAAAAGCTATAACCTCCTTAGGTGTGAGAGTTTTCTTAGGTTTAAAGGAGGTTTTGGGTTTGGAAAGCTTCCAAAGGGTAGTGGAAGAGGTAGGGGTTGTTCTTCTTTCACTTCAGCTAGGATGGGTTCCATTTGATATCTCTAATACAACAATAAAGGAAGAATACAATAGTAGTTTTCTTTCCCTCTACTTATAAATGATGTCTCCCTTTTTTATACTTATGGATTAAGTAATTCTAGAGCATTTAATGTAACATCCCCATCCACATTCATTGGTATTATCACATGAACATATGCATTAGATAAATAATCATTTAGAAGCACCATTGCATTTGGGATACTTGGACATATATGCAGTGTTTGCATATTTGTATGACAAATTATTTCATGTTGTGGGCTTATTATAGCATCATAAATAATGGTGTTTGAGAGCTCATCTAAAAGTATAAGGAGCATCTAGAAACTAGGAGATGGATGGAAGTGCTTAATGAGTGAAGAAGAGGGACTAAAAGAGGAAAAGTGACCTTCCAACCAATGGAAATGAAACACCATGATTTTATATTATTATAATAAGTTTATGTCTACTAATTAGGGTCAGAATTGAGGGGTAAACCGTGGAATACACCAGAAATAAAGAGAGAGCAAAGGAAAGAGGAAGAAGAGGAAGAAGAAGAAGAAGAAGAGGAAGAAGAAGAAGAATAGAGGGAGAAGAGTGAGCTGCCTAAGGTTTTCTAATTCTGGGATAGTAGGTAAGTAATTTATCTTCTTCTCAACTAAAATTAACCTCTCATGACATGTTAATCATGCATGGTTAGTGAGAATTATAGAGTAATTGAGGTAGAGCTCTTAGATGGAAGTTACAAACCAAGAGAACAAGAGCTGATTCTTTTGATTTTACTGTTAGAGCAGAATTATTCACCCACTATTTCATAACCCTAGAAGAGGAATTAGGGAAAGTACAAAACATAAAAGTTGTAGGCTTATGTCTCGTATAAATGCATATGAAACAGTTTTACTTGATTCTGTGTGTGTGAAGAGATATGACCGCTTTAGTGGGACTAGGTCAAATCTGAACTGAGATGATCTCAATCTTCTATTTTCTTATATTTTGATGGCTTTATGTTCTGATTTTGATAGAGTGCAAAACATGCAACTTGTAGGGTCATATTCCCTCTAAATACCTGTTAAGCAGTTTTAATTAATTTGCTATGTGAAAAGAGATATGAATCATTGATTGGGACTGACTCTATACCTGGATGACACACTACGTTTCTTTTAATTCAGTTTTCCAAGAATTTGATGGCCATATATTCAAAATGATGATGGTACAAACTTGAAAGTTGTATATTTTTGTCTGATCTATGTACCTGTGAAATATTGTTGCCAAATCCAGCATGGTTGCTGAGATATTGTACCTTTATCATGACTGGTTGTCAACATGTTATGAACCTACTTGCCCTAAGATTGGTCTTTTGTTTGGTGACCTTATAGACTGAACTAGATAATGAGTGAAACATGAAAAATGTTCATTTATATATTTTGTAACTGATGGTAGAATATTATTACAATTGGACCAGTACAATTGGAGATATACCCAAGAGAGTAAGACCTACTCAGACTGAGAGGACATTGCAACAGGGCAACATTTAAAAATTCACCACATTTTATGTGTCTAATATTAGCCTGAAATTTGAATATGTTGTCCCATTATATGTCTAGTTTGTTTGAAACAAAGAATCAAGTCATTTGGATGAGTATATCAAGAGTTATTGCTGTGGCCGTGTAGCGAGCTCAGGCTGCCATATAAGGAATATATGCATAAACATAGGTCCACTTGCATGGATCATGCACCAAGCATTCATAATCATTTTAGCATACTTGTAACCATCTATGTATCAAATTCTAGGATCTCAACACTTTGAGAAAGTCCTAGAGAGAGAAGCCCCACCATAAAGGTTGGTCACATCAAAAAGTGAGTAGAAATAATAATTGGATTCAATGTGTGTGAGTAAAAATCATAATTGGATTCAATGTGTGTGTATGATAATTTTATAATATGATTATGTACTATTACATGTATATATGATTAAATTGTTACCTGTTACATGAAAATATAAGTTAAGTGAGAATGATTGAATTGTTACATGTTACATGGGTATAACATGATTATGTTCTATTACATGTATATATGATTGAATTGTTACATGTTACATGGGAATATAGGCCAAGTGAGAATCAAATGCTCTTAACGATTACTTGATATATCATTTGTGAATAAGCACTTGCATATGGAACTAAAAAGGC
>CATIWR010051656.1:0-13296 GCA_949677035.1 Omphalea diandra | reverse complement strand
ACCTCAGCCCGTTCGAGATCAACAACCGTTTGATGTTGTGAATTTGATGAAGATGAAACCAGTGACGATTTGGAGGTTGAATTCAGCGATAGAGAGAGAGAGATGAGGGAGACGCAAGAAAAGTTTTGCCGAAGGAACACAACAAAGTCACTCGGTTCAAATGTTTATCTCTCGAGGGCATAATAGTAATTTCACAAATTTTGGTCTCTGATTCCACCTATTTCTCCCCGTTTTGGGAAGAATAGAGAGGAGGGAAATTTATTTTCCCTCCCCTCCCTATTTTACACTCCTTCACAAACAGGGTTTTCACTCATTCTCTCCTTATTTTACCTCTTTATTTTCCTCTCCTCTTTATTCTCCTCTCATCCAAACACAGTGTTAGAATTCTCCTCTTTACTAGACCACAATTGTAAAGCTTGAATCTCAGCTAGTTTCTCTTGGTTTTCATCAATAGTGAAGAGGAGGATGAAGTGGTAGCTGGCATCCATACTCCAAATTTGAATTTTAAGGGAATTCTTTTTCCCCCCTTGTCATAAGCAATTTTAATAATTAGAATTGAATAATGAGCCCCATTCATCCACAGTAATAACAAATATCCGGTATGCATTCATATTTAAGTCGATCCAATGGTATTCCTTGCCTGCCTTTTTACTCCGAAATCTAACCAACAAGGGTTCCCTGACATCAACATTGGCTCTAAACCATAAAAATCTAGACTAAGTCATTTCCCCGTCATGAAAAAGATCTATTTCTAGATGTCCAACAAACAAGTTGCCCATCATCTTAGCATTCAAATCATTAACTTGATTCAAAGGGCAACCCATGGGCTTGAATCCAAAAGGGAGAGTAGCTAAGATCAATCTCATCAAATGGCACGGATCAGGTGGCCATTTTTGGATTGTTGGTAATGAATGGACCATGGTCGACCCTCAAGAACTTTGTTGACATCATCCTTATGGCCGAAATTAAAAATAAATTTATTCCCTTTTCTAGAAATAACTTTAAGTCCATAATTGGGTTTCCAAGAATTAAAAAGCACCTCTTGAATAATATTAGCATTAAGGCTTTTAGTAGAAATCAATTGACCCACCAATGCCAGCTCACTGGTGATAGAAGAAACTGTTGGATCTGTAGTTAATTACAAGATAGGGTCTTGGTCTTGGGTACCATCTGGCCTTGGTACAATCTCATTAATGGATTTGGAAGAAGACATACCGCCTAAATTAAATGAGCTTGAAAAGTTTTACGAGGGAGAAGAAAGACAAGATTGTAGAGGGAGAAGAAAGACAAGATTGTCGAGGGAGAAGAAAGGAGATATTAAGAACGTGGAAAGCTTGATCTAACTGCTAAGAAGAGTTAATGAGATGGAGAGTAATGAAAGTGCAGGCTATCACAGACAAAGCAAGTGCAAGTTAGCACAATTGCTTGATGCCCACATTGTTTATGCTAAATTTTTATAACCTATTAATATAGGCTTAATGTACTAAGGCATGTATTCAGTTATGCTTGAACCTAATGGTGGATTAAGCTTATATTTGAATTTAAATATTTTAAAATTTAAGATAGGAAATAATTCGTGTATATCTTGTTAATTAAATAAATAATTTAGGTTTTGATTGGGAGGTGTAATATTATTATCTTTAAGGTAATTACAAACTATCTATGATGCTATTTTTTTTTAATAAAAGAAAATAGAAGAAGAACAAGTTAATGTTTTCTGAAATTTAATCTTCTCGTTTACAATAAATAAAAAGATGTTTTAAGGTTATACAATTTTATTGATAGGTGTCATATAAAGACAACTGTTGAATAATATAATTATCAAAATTAAACAAAAAATAAAAGTAAATTATTATTAACAATTGCTAAGTGCCAAGTCTTTGATATTTTTTAGAAGAAAAAGATATAATTAAGTAGAAATGGGGTCTGAGATGAATTTACAAAATCCAGTATATTACACCAAATCAAAGAAGCTCTTCCTCACTAAGATATTTATTGGATTATGTCTTGAATTTTAAAGCCCAAGCTCATTAATAATAAAATCCATAAAAAAAGAAAGAAAGAAAGAAAACTTGGCCACATTATGAACAAGTAGCACGCATTATAACCAAATGATGTATGTGGACAATAAAGCTCCTTCATAGGTAATAATTTTATGACCAAATTTTTGTATTTGTGTGTCCAAGTCTCTCACCACCATATAAATGGTCATTTGCAAAGCATTTTGGCATGGCAAGAGAAGCAAATAAAAAGCAATTTATGAATAATTGTAAGTAGTACAAGTGAAGTGAAGTGAGTGTGAGTGACATTTGTATGCATTGGGGTAAAGAGTTTGAGAGATTAATTAGATCGGTCTTGTAATATTCAAATTCTTAATGAAAATTTTTTTGATCATTTTATTTGCAGACGCAGGCCTAAAAACCAAATCATGTTAAATTCTTGTGTCTTTTTGAGCTATTTACTTTTTTCATTTTTTTTGCTTGTAAATTAATTATTTTTTTGTATAGATGTGCATCGCAATTGATATAAAAGCTTTAGACTTCTATTAAATGATTTTTCGTGATGATGGCAAGAGCAACATCAACTACGAAATATGAGGTGAAAAATTTAATGATAAAAATGATTTTTATTTATGGAGAATTAAAATGTGGGCCTTATTGGTATAACAAGGCACTAGAAGGAAGAGACAAGCTACCAAACATGCTATCAAAAGATGATGAGACGACCTTTTAGAGCAAGCACACAATGCAATTTAATTATGTATGTTCAATGAGGTTTTAAGAAAGGTTGCAGATGAGACTACGACCACTAAGTTATGGCTCAAATTGGAATCTCTTTACATGATCAAATCTCTAACTAATCATTTGTTCTTGAAGCAACGATTATATGCTCTTTGCATGAAAGAAGGTATGCCATAAAAAATCATAGAATTATTTTGGATTCGAGGAGTATTGATGTGAAAATTGAAGATGAAGACTAAGCTATAATTCTTTTATTTTATTGGCTCCATCATATGATCCTTTCATTAACACCATGATGTATGAAAGAGAAAGTCTCTTGCTAGAAGATGTTAAAACATCTTTAAACTCGAGAGAGTTGAAAAGACGGTTGTCAGAAAATCATAGCAAGGATCAAGTGGAGGGCTTAATTGTCAAAGGTAGGACAAAAGAGAAGGGGTTGAGCAATAGAGGCAACTAGATCAAAATCCATGTCTTAGAAAATCAAATGTTTTGAATTCCATGAGATTGGACATATCAGAAAAGATTGTCCAAAGTGCAAAAATAAAGACAAGATCAAAATTTAAGAATCATTTGATGCTGCAAATATTGGTAGTAAAGAGGGAGATTTTGATGAAGCTGAAAATTTTATAGCAATATCTACTAGAAACATAGGTGACAAATGGATTCTTGATTATGCTTGTACTTTTCATATGTCTCCTAATAAAAATTCATTTTACATTTACAAAGAAATAACTGAAGGATGAGTTTTATTGGGTAACAATAAGGCACTATTAGTTGTTGGTGTGGGTACAATCAGAGTCAAGATGTATGATGATGTTGTCAGAACATTGGTTTGGCATGTTCTAGAGTTGTAAAAACAATCTCATTTCTTTAAGTCTTCTAAATTCTCATGGGTATTGGTATTTTGATGAAGGTGGAGTCATGAAGGTCTTAAAGGTTGCGCTTATCGTGATGAAAAAGAAGTTAGTCAAATGACTCTATCATCTTCAAGGCAGCACTATAGTTGGTGGTGCTAATGTATCATCCTCAGTTATGGCAGATGTGGCTAGGGCATATGAGTGAGAGGGGTATGATAGAGTTTAGTAAATGAGGTTTACTCAATTATTAGAAAACTAGAAAGTTAGATTTCTATGAGCACTATTTCTATAGTAAGAATGTCGGGTGAAGTTCAACA
Source organism: Omphalea diandra (assembly GCA_949677035.1). Classification (NCBI taxonomy): domain Eukaryota; kingdom Viridiplantae; phylum Streptophyta; class Magnoliopsida; order Malpighiales; family Euphorbiaceae; genus Omphalea; species Omphalea diandra. The sequence goes on along the minus strand of CATIWR010051656.1, from coordinate 9,381 downwards.
CAACTATTCATACAATCAAGGGTATGGTGGATTGTATTCATTTGGAACTTTGGGATTCCTCTTTTATAGTATCAAAAAGTGGATCACAGTATTGTTCACCTTAATTGATGATGATCAAGGAAGGTATAGGTCTACTTCTTGAAGAATAAAAGTAAAGGGTTTGTCATTTTAAATTAATGGAAAGCCTTAATTGAGAAGCAGATTAGTTAAAAGATTAAACACTGAAGACAAACAATGGCCTAGAATATTACTCAAGTGAATTTGATGAGTCATGCAAAAATGAAAGAATTGCTAGATATCACACTATTAGAAAAACACCATAGTAGAATGGAGTTCCATAACGAATGAGCAGAACACTCTTAGAGAAAGCATATTGCATGCTTTCATAAGCTAGATTATTAAAGGATTTTTAGGCTGAAGTTGTCCAAATGGCTTGTTATTTACTAAATAAATCTCCTTCAACTGCTATAGAGTTGAACACTCCTGAAGAGGCATGGTTTGGTTCTTTTGCTGATTACTCTTACTCGAGAGTGTTTGGTTGTCTTGCATACACTTATGAAAGAGATGATAAACTTGGGTTGAGGGCAAGAAAATGCATATTTCTAGGATATGCATATAGGGTGAAGGGATACAAACTCTGGTGTGTTAATCCATGTGACCTTTAGTGATTTGTTATGCCTTACCAGAATAAGAAACCTACTGAATGAGATCAAAATGCTAGTAAACAGGTGGAGTTACAAGTTAAAACTTCAAAGATAGTGTGAGAAGAAGATGAAGCTCCAGTCTAGTTCAATGATAATGAGGTGCAATAATTTATTGAAAAAGATGCACCTGAGGAGTAATCATATAACATTACTAAAAGTAAATCAAAGAGGAAAATAAAGCCACCTCTAAGATATACATATGTTGACCTAATTGATTATGCTTTATCTAATAATAGAAGCCCTTAAGGGTAACCATGTTATTACAAAGAGGTTGTTTCTTATAAAGAATCTTCTTAGTGGTGACTACTATAAGTGAGGAGATTTAGTTCATAAGAATTAAGCTTGAGAGCTTGTGAAACCACCATAAGACCAAAAGATTGTTAGTTGCAAATAGGTTTTTAAAAGGAAAGATGGAATCTTAAGGTTTGAGGATGTAAGGTATAAAACACACTTAGTAGCTAAAGGCTTTACTTATAAAATGAGTATTAACTTTAACAAAGTATTCAACACAATAATGAAGCATAGCTCTATTCATGTTTTTGCTTGCTATGGTTTCTCATTTTGACTTAGAGCTTGAACAACTAGATGTCAAAATAGCTTTTGTGCATAGTGAACTCAAAGAGAATTTATATGCATCAGCCAGAGGGTTTCAAAGTCCATGGAAATGAGGTTTATGTTTATTTGTTGAAGAAGTCATTACACAACTAAAAACAATCTCTAAGGTAATGATATAAAAGGTTTGATGCATCTATGATCAAGCATGAGTACTCAATAAGTAAGTATGATAATTATGTAAATCATAAGAAGCTCTCTAATGATTCGTTTGTTTATCTATTGTTATATGTTAATGACATGTTAATTACTACAAAGAAAATGTTTGATATCAACCTTTTTAAGAAATAGTTGAAAAGTGGGTTTAAGATGAAGGATTTGGGTGCTGCTAGAAAGATATTAGGGATGGAAATTCATAGGGATCAAAGTGTAGGAAAATTATGCTTGTCTTAGAAGAAGCACATTGAAAAAGTACTTGGGAGGTTTAGCATGCAAGATGGCATGCCAATCAGCACTCCACTAGCTGCCCATTTCAAGCTATCGTCAGCGATATCACTAAAAATTGATGAAGATAAGGAATATATGTCAAATGTTCTTTACGCTAGTGTAGTTAGGAGAATTATATATATTGTGGTTTGCACTTGTCTAGACATTTCACATGTTGTTAGTGTTGTGAGCAGGTTTATGGGCAACCATGGAAAAGTTCATTAGCAAGTCATGAAATGGATTCTTTGATATCTTAGTAGTATTACAAATGTTGGTTTAACATATAAAAGGGATAATGGAATAAGTAGACATGTGGTTGGTTTTGTGGACTCATATTATACAGGTGATTTAAATAATAGGAGATCTTTGATGGGATAGGTCTTTACTCTTTTTGGTTGTGCTATTCATTGAAAAGTAGTTGTACAATTGACAATAGCTTTATCAACGATAAAATCAAAGTACATGACAAAACAAATGCAATAAAAGAAGCACAATGGTTGAGAGGTCTAATTGGAGATCTTAGATTACAACAAGACTTAAAAGAGGTCTAATTGGAGATCTTAGATTACAACAAGACTCAATGCTTGTACACTACGATAATCAATATGCGATACATTTGTCCAAAAATCAAATGTATCAGGAGAGGAGTAAACACAATGATGTGTGATATCATTTTGTATGGAATATCATATTAGAAGGAGTTATTTCAGTGATGAGGATTGGCACGACAAATAATCCAATTGATATGCTGACAAAGCCTATCCCTACTCTCAAGTTCAAGCATTCTTAGACTTGATTGGTATGTGCAATAATTGAAAGATACCCTTATGATTATGAAGAAGACTATTGAAGCAACTTTCAATTGGAAATTGAGCAATTCAAGCCAAGGTAGAGATTTATTGGACTGTCTTAAATTTTAAAGCCCAAACCCATTAATAATAAAATCCATCAAAAAGCTTGGCCAAATTATGAATAAGTAACATGAATTATAATTAAACAATGCATGTGGACAATAAAAGCTCCTACATAGGTAACATTTTTATGACCACATTCTTTTACTTGGTGTCCAAATCTCTCACGACTATATAAGTGGTAATTTCTAAAGTATTTTGGCATGGTAAGGAAAGCAAACTAAAAGCAAATTGTAAGCAAATTAAAAGCAATTTATGACTAGTACAAGTAAAGCGAGTTTGAGCGAGATTTGGTTGCGTTAAAGCAACAGGTTTGAGAGATTAATTTGAGTGGTCGTATAATCTTTAGTTTCTTAGTGAGAATTTCTTTTATCGTATTGTCTGTGGATGTAAACCTAAAAGATGAACCACGTTAAATTCTTATGTCTTTTTGAGCTATTTACTTTTATAATTTTTTTACTTACTAATTTATTATTTTTGGGGAGATATCACAATAGTATTAAGCTTTCTTAGCCAAGATGTGAGCCATCCTATTTGATGTCTTAGGAGCATAATCAATGATTGCATGCAAAACCTATCCGATGGAATCTTGAACATCTAAATGAACTGAGCCTAAGTCGTTAACCCAAGCTTATTGTTTAGAGAGAATTTATACCATATTTAAACTATCACTTTCCACTAGCACAAAATCCAAATCCAACTTTTGTGCTACTGTCCATCTGTACAAAATTTCTTTAACTTCTGTTACATCAACAAGGAAGCATTCTTGCATCCGATTTGTCACCACAATAATCACTTCACCCTTATTATGAATGGTGCAACCTAAACCAATCCCATTAATTTTGCAATTCCAACCTTAAGCCAACTAGAGTTAGAATCTCTTGATGTATTTTTTGCAATAATGAGATTTGCAGTGAGAAAATTTGCATGCATATCATGGAACATCTAACAACTTCAAAAGGGTCAAAGCATTTCATTCAAAAATGAGACTTTATGACTTTCATAGGCACCAAATGATGAAAAAGAAACCCTTTATTTTATTACCTAATAAGGACACTTATAGATGAAAGTCCAATGACTAAAGGAAGGAAATGATTAGGAAAAAATGACCTGAATGGATGAGGTTGCCCACATACTTCTTATAAATGAACATTGCCAAAAAATGTGAATGTTCACTTTGGGCTGAGCTTTACAAAACTAGTATAAGCTACTAACCTTAACTCCTCGATGAACAAGTGTAAGAAATGTTGGGAAGATGCCTTGATATATTTTCCATGCAAGGAGTTAAACCTTTGGGGGGAAGATTTAACTTTCACATGAAATCTTATTTTTCTATTGGACCATTGAGAAAGAACTAGACTCATTACAGGTTTGAATTTTTAAGGTAACTTATATACACTTTTAATAGTAAAATTACTACTCTTGGTTAGTTTCAAAGTCAATAAATCTAATTCACATATTTTGGATAAAGAAAAAGCTAAAATCTATTGGGCTTTAAAGCTCAAAATGAGTGACTTTAAGTAGCTGGTTCCATATTTTACAACTTGGAAGAAATAATTGGTTCATGGTCGCCTTAGAATTAAAAGTGATGCGTGGCGACCAAACCATCGCCCTATTTTTCTGAGCAAGCCATGTGTCTTTCCAAATTTTAATAATATCCCATCAACACATCCCTTTTCAAAATATTGGTTTAGGTTGGCCAATGTTGTGCCTAGTGTAACTACAATTGTTATGTATAGTGGCCTGTATAAAAGAACAATTAGAAAAATACTTAGCTTTCAATATGGAATAAAATAGGGAAGAGTGATCAGTTTCAAGCTTCCAAGCTTGTTTAGAAAGTATAACATGGTTGGAAGACCAAAAATCCCTGAAGCCAAGGCCATTTATCTATTTTAATTTACCCAAGGAATTTTAATTGCACCAATGTATTTTCTATTCTTTATTTTGCTGACCTAAAAAGAAACTTGGTTGTTAAGGATTTAATTCTTACAAATATTTTTAGGGATGAGAAAACAACACATCATATTTATTGGGATTGCTTGTATTACTACTTTGAGAAGGGCCTCTTTACCTGTTTTGAAGAGACTTTTCTCTTTCTAACATTTCAACTTCTCACTGATCTTTTCAATAAGAAACTAAAAATTTCCTTTTTTAATTTCTCGATTACTACTGAAAGCCTTAAGTACTTTTTGTGATTTATCATAAATTTAACTCCTAATAGTTATTGAAGTGAGTTCATTTCAACTAAAGGCATACTCCAATTTATCTATATTTATCCATTGTCTTGAAGCTCTTTCATAAGTTTACAGGATTTTAGTTATCATTAAACATTCTCTGCTATTAGCTTTATGAAAAATCACACTGTCATCTAAAAAAATAAATAGGAAACAACTAGTGCATGAGAATTAATCTTAATACCATGCAGGGCTTGAGTTCTCTTGACATGTTTAATAAGAAAGGATAAACCTTTTACGTATATCAGGAAAAGAAAAGGTCAAATGAGGTCCCCTTATCTGAACCGCTTTTGAGGGAAGAAAAGGTTATAAGGAGAATAGTGAAACAAGAAAGGAATAGGACACAAAAGAAACATAACTAAGAATTAAATTAATAAAATTAGTTTGAAAACCTAATTCAATATCATAGCCTCAAGAAAACCCCAACTAACCTTATCATATGCCTTATACATGTCAAGTTTAAGAGTCATGAGACCTCTAGACCCTTGCATTTTTTGCTTTATAAATTAAAAAAGTTTAAAGGAAATCAACGTATTATCAACGACTAGCTTGCTTGGGATGAAGGTAGATTGAGAAGGGTGAATGATATCAGGGTCGAAAACTTTTATCCTATTAGAAATGGTTTTTACCATTAGTTTATGATCATAATACACAAACTAATAGGATAAAAATTCTTTGCTTAAATAGGATTTTTAATTCTTAGGATTAAGGTGATAAGAGTCTTATTGAGGGGAGAGAGATCGCCACCTTTATTCAAAATATATAAAATAATGGAAATGACATCACTACTTATAATGTTCTAAAAAGTTTGTTAAAAAAATAATGGATATACCATTCAAGCCTAAAGATTTATTAGGATGCATCTATCTTAAAGAAATCAAAATCTCCTCTTTGTTTTAAGGAGTCAAAAGTTGGCTATTCATTTGACTAGTAACTTTTGGATTAACGTGTCATGACCTAAAATTCAAGCCATGCCAAAACTAGAGAATAGGAAGGCTTAAGGCCATCAAGACTTGTAACATACCTAATTTAACTCGTAGAAGAACCCATCATGTTTTTTGCTATGTACTTTAACTTGGTGAAATCTTAAACTTTTCTTGTATTAATCATAAATCTTTCTAACATCTTGCCTTACCTTACATTAGGATAAACTAATAGGAGATAATCAATTAAGTCAAGCTTAATTCCAACACATTTTATAAAATATTTCTTTTGTTAAGCCATAGCCTTAACATTCATTTCTTATTTGTGTCATAACTAGGAGAGTCTAAAGTCACCTACCAATTCCTTTCTTATCTTATCTTTCATTCATATAAAAATATACACATATCATATCATGAAATCTCTCATTCAAGTAGTCTTACAATCAATGGTCTATTTAACCTCATTGTATCTTCTCATTATCATAATCATTCAATCTTTATCTCACATGATCATAAACCTCATTATACTTTTCATTTCATATAAATATAACTATCCTTTTATAAATATATTGATACTTAAACTTAGACATTGCATAGACAACTAAGAATACCATATACAACATAACATTATACTTATACATATATAACTCTTTCTTTTCCATATACATTATCAACATAAACAACTATAAAGGAATAATGTAGTGCTTTAACATACATATTGCTTAACTTAACATTTCTAACTTTTAAGACATGTCTATAACATCATCATCAAGTCTAATATGCATAAAACTCTATGTGTGTAAGGGGTAAGCTCTTTATAGGAAATTCAGTGAAAAAAATAAATATCCATTATATAAGCTTATATGCCTTTAGATAAATGTATTTCTATCTACATGGCATAACTTTGGTATACAGGTAGTTAAATCTATGGGAAATCCTACTTAACTTACTTTACATTTTTTTCTTACACAAGAGAGTTGCCTCACAGTTGTGCTCAAGAGATAGTTATCTCACCATTTGTGACTTTAAATTATATATAGAAGAGTTGTCTCACTAGTCGTATCATTCACTTATCTGTTACACAGGAGAGATTCCTCACAAGCCATGTCATGTATGTATATCATATCATTTTATTCATTTATCATATATCATTTTCTTTTTATAGCTAGCTATGACTTTTTAGGTTCCTTCTTCTTCTTCCTTGAACTATCCTCGTATCATATGACATTTATTCATAACATAAACATCATAACATTTCATTTCATAACAAAGCATATGTCTTTTATATAAACATATCTTAGCCTATTTTGGTTTATACATAAAACTATGAAACATGTATGAAATGGATATTAAATAACAATTATAAATCCCTCACTTTTTTAGCTTTCCTTAACTCCTTTCTTTGTTTGGCCTTTGCTCTTCCTTGCTTCGTATTTCTTTTGATATTTGCCTTAGCCTTACTTACTTACTCTTGGCCCTCTCGCCCACACACATGCCTAAATATAAATACACATTTCATTACCACCAGTATTTAAAGTATGTAAAGTTGCTTAAATCATCTAAAGAACATGTAAATTGGATAACATAAAGCATCATAGTGTAAAATATCCTTAAGGACTAATAAGTCCTTTATATCAATTCATGCATGCAAACATGTCTAACATTAGTTCTAAACTTATATCCTTAACCATTATCATTTTATTTGGCTCATTTTCATCATATATCCTTCATGTTATGACATTAATTTTAATATTGTCATTTAATCATAAAGAAATCTATTTTCACAATCATTAACTCGTTATTATAATCATCAATTTATATTATTTGATTCATTAACAAGCTCATTTATCATTATATCATTTATAATAATCAAAATCTCCCACTAACTCTATGAAAGGCAACATCATAATTCTTGGCATAATCATAAAATCAACATTAAACATATCATTTAGCTCCTCATAATTCATTTAACATCATTATTTCCATGATTCGTACCATAAATATCTTAGTCTCATTATACTTGCACCAAGGCTAGTTTTAGGTGCACTACCACTTAGTCATGCCTTATCACCATTCGCTAGCCTTAATCATATTCTTAACTCATCATAAACATCATCATTTAACACTTAAACATCATAAATCACAATCCTCTTAGATAAGAAACTTACTTCCAAATGAGGAGGAGACACTTTTTTTTGCATCCAAGGCTTGCTTCCTTCATAAGCTATCTTTCTTCTTCACTTGGTAGCTCCATCCTTAAAGAAATTTAGTTGATTTAGGAGATTTTCCCTCGTTTTAAGAGTGAAAAATGAGATAAATAATGGCTAACGTCAGATGGAGAAGGGAAAAAAAAAGTTGGATAGGCATGTAATAGGGGTTGAAGTATGCTTCTAAAATGTTTTGTGTTGAGGACTTTTGGCTACTGAACTTGAGTTTCAATGATTAAATGTCTTTTGTATGCTGCTACTGAACATAAAACAAATAAGTATTTAAAATTTTAATTTTAAATGTTGAATTGGGTTGTCAAACAATCCTTAAGATAAGCATTGTTTGATAACCTAATTCTACACTTAAAATTAAAATTTTAAGCACTTATTTCTTTTGAATTTATTTGATAACTTTATTTATCCATTACTTAAAAAGTTTAGTTAAGTTAAAATTTTACTAAAATAATAAGTCAAAATTTTTAATTTAAAATTCTAACTTAACATGCTTAGCTAATAGAAATTCAACTATTAAATTTTTAGTATTTAATTTTCAGTTTTACTAAAATCAGCTTAATGTCTCTAAGCAAACCATCAATAAGTTAAGAGGTATTTTTTTTTTCTTTTTAAACCGTTGTTCATTTGAAAGTAGGAGTTAGTAACTGATATACTATTCTACAGCTCTAATTCAAAAAAAAAAAAAAAATCTTTGTTTTACTTTCATTAATTGGTTTTATTTTGATATATAAAAAAATAAATATATCCTTAACTTTTTATATAAACTTTGATATTGTATTTGTTTCAATATTATTTTTATTTAATAATAATAATAAACAATTTATTTACTAATTGTTTATTTTTTTTATTACTATTACTCATATCTTATATATTATTTAACTTTTTTAACAAAATCACTATTATATTTATGACTAATATTTAATGCAAAGGTTTAATTTATAAATTTTTTAAACAATACATAATGGATGATTATATATTATGAAATCTAGTTTTTTTTTTTGTCTATATTAGTAATTATATTTACAAACAACAGTTAACAATAATAATTTCATCAAATATTTAACATTAATAAGTAAATAGTTAACAATCAGTAATAGATAAACCAAATAGGCTTTTATTGTCTCTAAATCCAAGCTAGTTTAATAAGTATACTACCCAAACCTGCTCCAAAGTTGATTAAAATTTATTATCCATTATTTATATTCATTTTAAATCTAATTAATACCATCTAAGTATTACTTTAGTCTGCTTTAAATTTATTTTAATATATATATATATATATATATATATATATATATATATATATATATATATATATATATATATATATATATATATATATATATATA